>JAZKLR010000369.1:600000-820406 GCA_037103525.1 Ganaspis brasiliensis | reverse complement strand
TTCCGAATCCTATTACCTTATTTCATTCTTCGTTTCCACCTTTACTTTATGTTTTAGGTTTCTTCTCCTATCTGTCGCTTACACTGTTTTTTCCCTTTTGCCTTTCAGCTCTCTCATCCATTTTTCTACCTTTCCACTCTTATCCAAACTCTCACACACTCTTTTCCCTATCCCTCTATTTACATCCTCATCCACCATACATACATCGAGAACATGTGCCCAGTCCTCAACCGTGTACATACACACTCTGCATTTTCTGTCCTCTTTTACCTTCCAGTATTTGCATTCATTCATCCCTTCTCCATCCTAAATCTAATCACCCTATTCTATTTACACACTTTTTCCATTCTCCTTAAATACTCCGGCGTTTCCTCTCCTTTTATCATTCTATACCACTTGTTGTATTTTGATTCCCTTATCCTTCTCCACCTCTCCTCCCGTTCCTTCCTTTCCATTCTTCTCTTTATATTCTCCTAACCCCCTATTCTTTCTCCTGACTTTAACCCTTCTTTGAGTGCTTTTTGCCTCCCCTCCTCCCAATTCGACATACTATTATCACCCCTGTCCGCTCTATCCTTTATCTGCTTCCAGCACAGCTGCGCGATACTACTTCCTTTCCCTTGTTTCAACTTCTCTTCCATCCCCCACGCTCTTTTCCTCTGTCTTATAATCATTTTCTCTCTTCCTAACTCATCCCTTAACATATACCCTGGGCAATTCCAACTCACTCCCATCGTCCACCTTAGGAATTTATCGTGCATCCGTTCCACATTCGCTTCCTCCCTTCATCCCCATACTTCCACCCATAGCTCAACACCGACCATACCAGCATATCAAATAGCCACACTCTCTTTTCCAGTCGTTCGCAAATCTTCTCTTTCCTATCCCCCACACTGCCCCAACACTTTGCTTGCTCTCTCTATCCTTTTCCTTAAATTCAAACTTCCTCCCCATTTCTCTCAAACCAGTAACCCAAGTAGCAAAATTCTCTCACCTCTTCCACCACCTTTCCATTCAATCTCCAAACTCCATCCACTCCGCCCATTCTCTTCCTGAATCTCTTTTTTTTTCGTTTTCTCTACATTCATCCACAAATCTTTTTCTCTCACGTATTTCTCAAACTCTCTCATCATCATTCTCATACCACTTTCTTCCTCTGCCAACAACACCACATCATCCGCATATGCTAGGGTATAGATCTTTATGTTTCCAATAACTACTCCCCCTTTACCTCTTTTCCACATCTTTTCCTCCAGGTCTACCATCAGCAGATTGAAGAGCAGGGCTTAACGGACATCCCTGCAGCAATCCCCTACCTAACCAAAATTCTTTTCCTAGTCTCTCTCCCGCCTTTACTCTTACTCTTGTGTCTTTATACACCTCTTTTATCCTTTCTATTATTCCTTATTCTATTCCCCTCTCCTTTAATACCCTCCAGAGTATCCGCCTATTCACTGACAGAAAAACCGCCTTGAAGTCCACAAAAAGCGCCACTAACTTTCCATTTTTCCTCCTTAGATTTCTATTGATTATAAAATTCATCACATACACGTTGTCCATCGTTCCCATCCGTTTCCTAAAGCCTGTCTGATTGTGTGGGATACACCCTAACTACTCCACCTTTTCCTCCAACCTCCTTCTCAAAATCTCTACATATACATATACATATACATATACATATACATATACATATATATCCTACTGGCATCAATGTTATTCCCCTATATTCCTCTATTTTTCTTCCTTCTCCCTTCTTTAAAAGAGGCTCTACCAGTCCCGTCTTCCATGCTTCCGGCCATACCTCTCCCTTCCATACTTTATTCACAATACTCCACATTTCCTCTTTTATCCCTTCCCCCCCGTTCTTTAAACTCTCGTTTTCTATCTCATCCCAACCCACCGCTTTATTCCTCTTCAGCCTGTTTATTGCCTTCCCTACCTCTTTTCTACTTATTTCCTCTTCTTCCTTCTCTTCTAGCCTTTTCCTACCTTCTCCTTTCACCCTGCTCCTGACTCCCCCATACATTTCATTAAAATATTTCGTCCACTCTTCTATTCCTATATCTTTATTTATCTCTTTCCTGCATTTTTTCTCTCTATTGATTATCTCCCACTCTCTTCCATATATCTTAGTCTTCCCTCCTGCCCTTTTTCTTTCCAGTAGCCTTTTATGCTCTTTATGCTTTCTGTTATAATGTGGATATATAATATAATATATAATATATATATAATATATATATATATATATATATAATATATTATATATATTATATATATATATATATATATAATATATTATATATATAATATATATAATATTCGGGAAATGTGGACCAATATTCAGGGGAAATTCAGGGAATTTCTGGTGCTGTGTGGGTGACGAAAGAGACCTAAAAAACAAAAAAGTTTAGGTTATGTTCTGAGATAGTTTTACCTTGATTATAAATTCTTTTTTAATGTCGCAGACAATCAAAATTAGTTTCTTTGGAATATTTTGGATAGAAACCGTCAATATTTTTTCTTGAATATTGGATCCTCTTTCTGTAGCTTCTTTCCAAAAATCACAAACATAACCTAAAATTGTTTACTTCTTAGGTCCCTTTTTTGATATCGCGTCATAAATTTGTATTTTTATACAAAAAAGGTTTAAATTCACAATTCAAGTAACTTTGAACTCAAGATTGTTAATTTTTATGTACGATGAATGTGTGTGATTATGATTGTTCGTACGTTAATTATGTAAGTGATAAATTCGATTTGGAAATTTGTAAATATCTACGGAATAATAACTAATTGTTTAACATCGTCTTTATCTCCGATTTGTGTAAAATATATGTAAATTTTGTCGATTTTTCCGATTTTTCTTAAAATATATAATTTTTGTTAACCTTCCCTCACAGCACCGGATATCCCGGGATATCCTAAAAATGTCCCAAGGATATCCCTAGGATATCCCAGGGATATCCAAGGATATTTTCAGGATATCCTAAAAGCGGCGGTTTGGATATCCTAGGGATATCCTAAGGATATCCGCCGATATCCTGGGAATATCCTAGGGATATCCCATGGATATTCATAAAATGAAATTTAAGATATCCCCCGGATATCCCCCGGATATCCCCAGGATATGCCCCGGATATCCCCAGGATATGCCCCGGATATGCCCCGGATATCCCCAGGATATCCTCAGGACATCCTCAGGACATCCTCAGGACATGCTCAGGACATGCTCAGGACATCCTCAGGACATCCTCAGGACATCCTCAGGACATCCTTAGGATATCCTCAGGACATCCTCAGGATATACCCAGCACAAACAGAATTACTAGCTAGTGCCGTATTGAGAGTTAGGTGACTGAGGCGCTTGCTGCTGGCGCAACTGCATGGGGGCGCCAAAATTTAACGAAATTAAAACAGAATAATAATTTTTAAATTATCAAAAAAAAAATGTTTTTGTAGTTGGGAGCCATAAAAATTAACATATCATTTGCACCAAAAGAGGAATTTTATACATTATGACTTACCTTACTTTGCGTTTCAACCCGTGTGGAAAGTTCCGAGTATTTCGCAGTGTAAGTGGGCGCCAGTTGGGGGCTAGGTGGGGCCCACCTGGGCTAGGTAGGCCTCAACTGGCGCCCACTTACAAACTGGGAAATACTGGGAACTTTTCCACACGGGAACTGCAATAGTATTAATTTTAAAACAAAACAAAAGTCACATTTCGTAAAAGTCCCTGCTAAATGCTCGATAATACAAATCAATTATTTAAAAGAAATTAAAGTACATAGGGGGCATTATTTCTGAACTGCCCCAGTCAAAAATTAGAATGTCCTATAACTTTGGTAAATTTTTGCCCTACATGATAATATCAAATCCCCGCAATATTAGCTTTTTTGAAAAAAATTTGTATAAAGTAGAGGGGGTTGAAGTTTTGACTTTTTGAGTGACACCGTCATTTTCGAGTTCATATAATTATGTAACAACTTAATAGATTTTAATTTAAATATAGTGAATTTAAAAGCTTTTTTCAAGCACTTTTTAAATAAAAAATAATTTTAAAAAAAGATTGTAACCCTTCTTTTTTCAAAATTAAGTCTTATTTTTCACTTTTGAGGTTTTTCGGCGGTTTTTGGATTTTTTTTATTTTTTTCAATCGAAAGCTGAGATTTTTTCCAACGAAATATGTAAAAATGGAAATGGGCCAATAATGGGTTTTCGAGAAAATGTAAAAAATAAGCAAAAAAGTAGGTTTTTTTACATTCTCTTGAAAACCCATTATTGGCCCATTTCCAGTTTTACGTATTTCGTTGGAAAAAATCTCAGCTTTCGATTGAAAAAAATAAAAAAAATCCAAAAACCGCCGAAAGACCTCAAAAGTGAAAAATAAAACTTAATTTGGAAAAATGAAGGGTTAACATTTTTTTTTTAAATTATTCTTTATTTAAAAAGTGCATGAAAAAGCTTTAAAATTCACTATATATAAATTAAAATCTATTAAGTTGTTCCATAATTATACGAACTTGAAAATTTGATATTATCATGTAGGGCAACAATTTACTAAAGTTATAGGATATTCTAATTTTTGACTGGGGTAGTTCAGGAATAATACCCCATAGAAAGATTTAAATAGAATTCAATTCAATTATTTATTCATACAAAAGTATTTAATTAAATCTAATCCTAGAACAAAACTAGGAGCTAAATCGAATATAAAATTATAAATTTGTTTTAATATTAATTAATTAAAATATTAAATAAAAAATTTGTTCCTTTTGAAATGTAGAATTTAATAAATAATGAAAAAATGAAATAAATACCTAGTACCTATATTTTTCTTTTAGAGAATTGAATAAAAATTTAAAATAATAATTTATGTCCCTGAAGTTCTGAACGTTCATTTAAACGAAATTTTTGTTACATGGAAATATTTTCAAGAATAACTTTTGCAACGCAAAATATAAAAGAAGAATTTAATTCTTAAAATATCAAAATAATTTTTTTGGTAAGCAAAACTTTATTTTTGGTCAAATTTGAATTTGTAAAATATTAAAATAATAATTTCGTTGATTTAAACGTTCAGAACTTAAAGGTCATATAATTTTTATTCCCTTTTATAAAGATAATTAATTTAAAATACGTAATAATTTTGAGAATCAAATTACTTAAAAAATTAACCTTTTTCAACATGTAAAATTTAAAGAAATTTACAGGGTGTCTAGCGAATTATCATTTTTATTTTCCTTGCAAATTGATAAAAATTTAGTATCAAATTTACATTTAAAAAATAATAGATGAAATTCTGTAAAAAATTATAAAGATTAAGAAATTATGATGAACATTGGAAAACCTACAGAACATAAAAATTTTAAGCTATAAGATAAAAAGTTAAAAATATTAAATTAATTAAAAGCTTAAAGAATAAAAAATATGATGAAAGAACGAATAACTTGATAAAAATGTGAAGATATTAATTTAAAGACAATAAGTAAAAGAACTGAAAAAATGTAGGAAACTAAGAACATTTAATACAAAATGAAAATTATTTGAAAAACGGAGATATAATCTTTAAAAAATAAATGCAGTAAACTATGAAGATATGAAGAAATTACAAAACTATGTGAAAATTATGTTCATTTCTGAAGATTTCGCTTTTATGTAAAAAAAATATTTGCTTTCTCAAAAAGGAAGCTAAATTCGTTTTTCATTGTAAAACATTTTTTAAAATTTTTATAAAGGAATCATTACTTAAAAATGCCAATTAGAGTAGTTATATTAAAGACGTCAAAATTAAAATTTTATTAAAAATTGAAAATCCCCATTATTTCTTCAAATTGAGAATAAAATGTATACTTTATACATAATTAAATTGATCCATTTTTACATATAGAATATTTTGTCCAAATGATCTATGATTATAAAATAAAAATTGGAGAAAGTGTAAAAAGAAAAAGAATTTTAAATGAAAAAAAAAATTAAAACTCATGATTTATTATTATGCGAATTTTCGGTCCATTATAGACTTTATATAGGTCAATCGATTCGTTTTGAGACAATATGATTTTTTATTTGTTAAGTTGTATTTTAAGTGTGAAAAAAAATTTTGTTAAGAAACGATATTTTTTTGTGAAAATGGTGCTTAAAAATATCCGATCTTTTTTTTAAACATGAATATTTGGGCTTTTCAGATAAACATAAGTCGATTTAGATTATTTTTAAAACTCAAAAATTTTAACGATCACAAAGCTTCTTCAATGAGGAAGCAAAATGTTTAAAAATAAAAAAAGTGGGTGAATAAGTCTATCAATTTTTCTCTATAAAGTATAAATACATTTGCAAAAAAAAAAAAAATTAGCAATGTAAAATTAAATCAAATAAAACCAAGGTTGCAAAATTTTTTATAAATGAGTAGGGGAGGGGGGCGAAAATTTTTAAGTTTGACTCGGGCGCCAGAAAAGCTCACTACGGGTCTGGTGTATATGCACTTAAAATAAGTGAAAATATCACTTAGGGGGGCCATTTAAGTATTATTTAAGCATCAAGGAGGGGGAAGGGGGTTCCAAAATGCTGACTCTCCATACAAAATTATTTTTTCATCCATTGAAAAATGCTGACATGAGGGAGGGGAGGGGGCCAAAAACCTCTTAAAATATGCTCACGTAATACTTGAACAGCCCCTTATTTAGAGAGAAATGTCACTTATTTGGAAGTGTACATGTATACACTTATTAAAAAGTGTAACACTTTTGACTTCTGAATAAGTAAATATTCATTTCTTCAAATTTAGAAAGAAAAATGTTGTTTCTTAAACCAGGACAGCTTTTTTGGCTTGAAATTCTGAAAAGCACAAAATTTAAATTTTATTGAAATTACGTATAATTACATATTTTAATGCACTGTTTATGAAAATAATAATAAAAATATCCACTGATTAAAAATATTGAAATATTAAAAATGTCAATAATTGATTTGTACAAAAGTGGTAGTCTTTATCCCTTACAAAAAGAAGTACTGGATTTAGTTCTGGGTTAAGGACTGGGAAGAAGTACTGGGTTCAGTACTGAGACAAGTACTGGGTTCAGTACTGGAAAGTCAGTACTTTTTTCACCATGGATTGTTAATAATTTTTTCATGCTGCGCACTAAGTTTGTATGGGTGCTACGGCTGGGCAATAGTTTTTCGTTGTAAATTAAATAGAGAGGAATACATTGAATCACAATTGCACTAAAATTTGAGAAAAAATGTGTTGTTGTGCTTAAAAAATTATATTGCGCGAAAAAGTACTTATTTTACAGTACTTAACCCAGTACTTCTTCCCAGTACTGAATCCAGTACTACTTTTTTGCAAGGGATAACAATTCACATTATTGTTATATATATCTACAATATTTTGATAATTGTAATGGTGTTCATGAAAATCAATAATCTATAGATCCACAAATACTCAGATGTTTCCACAAGTTTGACACATGGAATTTAGATTACCACACGTTAGAAATTTTAAAATATCTTATACTTATGCAAATTAATAACCAAATATAACTTTTTTGTACAAGGGTACCTTTGTGTTGGCGAGCTACACTATCACTGAAAGAAATTACTTGGGTAATTTTACCCATAATGTTTTGGAACCAAAAAACCCAAAGATTTTATGGATTAAAGTGCACAAGATTTTCAGTAATTTTACCTAAAGCCTTTTAAACAACTACCCAATGATATTTAGATAAAAATACACAAGCTTTTTGGTAACTCACAACTACCCACACAGGCAATTGTACGTAAATTTAACAAACAGGTTGTGTATTTTTACCAAAATCTATTTAACGCTAAGAGATCTCGAACTACTCGCAACTCCTGGGCCTAAAGCCCAACGCAACGCTCCAACCACTATGCTATACGCTCGTGAACTATCATTATAAGCTACATCAGGAGGAAAAAGCAATGTCTCAAGTTATCACTATCTTCATATTAAAAACAACATTAAAAAATTATCAGATAAAAAGTTGTAATTAAAAAAATTATTGTTTAAACAAATTGTTGAAAAACTAAACTAAAAACAATTAAAAGAATACTGTAACCAATAGCAGGTATAATTTGTAATTTGTTGCTGTGACCAACGGGCTTTTATCACATGGTGCATGGACGTGATGAAAAGAAACGGTATGCCCCCAATACGTTACAACTTAAAACCCAGAAGAACCTCCCGGTATTCCGTAGAAACTAAATTTAAGCAAGTGGTGGGGGTATACCAATTCCCCTCAAGGCGTCTAAGAGATACCTGCACGTGACCAATAGCCATAAGTATGCAAAATGTTTTAAAGCCTAAGGAATAGCATAGTTTTTAGCCTATAAATATTCATAAAGTATTTATACGCATCATCCCTGTAAAAGCATGAATATATCCTGAGGATGTCCTGAGGATATCCTTAAGATGTTCTAAGGATATACTTAGGATGTCCTAGGGATATCCTTAGGATATCCTTAGGACATCCTAGGGATATCCTAGGGACGTTTTCAGGTTATTTTAACATTATTTCAGGATGTCCTGAGGATATCCTGAAGGATATCCGTAGGATATCCTTTGGTTTTGAGGAAGGCCACTAAACTTTACGGAAGAGTAACAAAGATTCATTGCATTTTGAATAGCAAGTGCTAAGTAGCCGAGAGGTTTAAGGCTACGCGTAAGCTTGGCATCCATCATAGTTAAGTAGGTTCGATCCCCGTATCCCATAAGATTTTTCCGATTCGTTTAACCATTAAATTATTATATATAAGGAAGGACATAAAAAATTATAAATAAGTAAATTAATATCTACTTTATTATAATTTTTTTTTCAAAAATATCCTTGGGATATCCTGAGGACATCCCAAGGATATCCTAAGGATATCCTAGGGATATCCTTGGGATATCCTGGGATATCCTTGGGATATCCTGGGATATCCTTTTAAACATTTCTGGGGATATCCTGAGGATGTCCTAAGGATATCCTGGGGATATCCTAGGGATATCCTGAGAATATCCTTATTGCGGCGGCTTGGATATCCGCAGGATATCCTTTTGATATCCTGAGGATATCCTGGGGACATTTTCAGGATATCCTGACATTATTTCCGATATCCTGAGGATATCCTAGGGATATCCTTTTGTTGTGAGGGTTAATTGCAAATCTTTTGATTGTATTTTATCCTAATCTCAATATCCTTTTCTTTAACTTTTTTCTTTTGTTCTTTCCAAATATAAGAAAAATTTCATTCTAAATTAAAAAAAAAATTTATTAAACTTTACATTTAAATAATAATAATAATTAATTCAGAATTTTTTCTAGACTTTTTTCATTATTACTCAAATTTAGAAAGTTTATTTCTTTATTGTACAAAATCATAATTTAATTCATTTTGGATTTTTCTCTTTCTATAATTGTAAAAAAATAGATAGAATTTAAAAGTATTTTTCAATTCTCTAAATTTATTAGACTTTTGACGAGAGATTTAGAAATTTTTCTACTTCTGAGGATCATCATTGAGCTGCTTAAGGTCATCCGATTTCGCTTCTATTCGTCTTGTTTGTAGTCGTCATTTTTTGAATTTTCTATTGGCACTTACCATTTTCATATATTAAATATTTCGTTTTTAATCAGTTTCAATTAAATTTTAAATTTTCGATCATCTGGAGATTTTGGTTGGTTGGTTTCAATGTTATCCTTTGGGTCTTTATTTTCCACTGGAAAAAGGTAAGTGAGATTTTTAATTTTAATTTTGATTATAAAAAAATTTTCATTATAATTTTTATATAATTATATATTATATTAATTTTTAAAGCTTGAATAAATTACACTTAGGATCATTTTTCAATTATTTTCTGCAATTTTTAATTACATTTTTAAATTATTTCCCTGAGTCTTAGATTTACTTTATTCAAATTTCAGTCATTTTGTTTAGTTTTTTCAATCACTTTTTTATTTTTAATTATTTTTTCCTCGATATTAAATCAATTTAATTACTTATTTCTGAATTTTATATTATCAATCACAAATTTAAATTAATTTTTTTAATTTACCATTTTTTTTGGTCATTTGGCAATTATTATTTTCAATTTTATTTCTCAATTAATTTTCTAAATTTTCAGTTATAATCACAAATTTAGATTTTATTGTCAAAAAATTTTCCATGTTTTAAATGAATTTTCAATTATTTTCTTTATTTTGGCATAATTTAAAAAAATTTCAATCATTTTCTTCAATTTTCGATTATTTCTGCAATTTTTTAATTATTCTCTTTAATTAAAATTTTTTAAAGTAATTTTGTAATTATTTTCTTTTTTTAAACATATGTTCTACGTGATTTTTTAAATTATCTCTCTCAAATTTGATTTACTGTTTTCAATTTTTCATATTTAAATTATTTTCAGCATATTTTAATTTTTTTGTTCAATTTTGAATTAATTTTATCATTTATTAATTATTTCCCTAGATTCTTAATTATTATTCTCATTTTCTAAGATTTTTAAGTATTTTTCTAAAATTTCCATTATTTTCTTTAATTTTTAGGTACTTATTTTCATTTATATTCATAATTTTGAAATTTTTTTCGTAATTACCGTAAATTTCAATTTTTTTCAGCTTTCTTTAATTTTTTTTTACAATTTTTAGTCATTCCTAATTTTTTTCAATTAATTTCTAAGATCTTTATGTGTTTTTCTTCAAGTTCAATTATTATTATTATTTTTTTAAATTCTATTATGCTGAAAATGGAACTTAATGAACACAAAAATCATATTTCTTATCTCTAAAACAAATCGATTGAACTATATAAATTTTAGAATTGCTCAAAAATTTATGAAATAATAAATTCATGTTTTTTCTTTTTTTTTTAATAACTTCTGCAGTTTAATTTTATATTATTAATTTATTTTGTTTACTTGGAAGCAAAATGTCCATGAAATGGATATAAAAAAAAGGTAAAAAAAGTAATTTAAAACATTTTTTGACATCGTCGACTATAATTTTTTCTTTAAAAATTGCATTTTTGCTTTCTTGTCTACATTTCCTAATTTGGAAAAATTCAATTAATTGAAAAAAAGGATTGTTAGAGCCCCGCTTGTGTCATTCTTTGTTTCCGAAAATTTCATGTTTAAAATTTTATTTACACGTTTTATGCACTGTTAAAAAAGAAGCATAGAATCCTTTACAACTTAACACCGAGTGTGAAGTTGTAAGACTAAAGTGTTCGTAATTTGGTGCGAAGATGCATGCATCCACACTAACCAAGTGTGAACTTCAGAAAAGTTAGCTTTTACACCTGCGCGGTGTGAAAGCACTATCAGTCACACTCACAAGTGTGATTGTCTATTTCTTTGTCTACCCTTTCCTCCCTTCATTCCCCTTACCAATGTCTATGACGCTTGCCATTACCTGAAATTCCTATAATTTTCGTATTTCACTGATTCTACGTGACCAACATATATATGACTGGAAGCCTACCACGCACGCACGGGTGGCAGACTTGCATCGCGCTAAAATTTAAAAAACCGTAACAATTGTTATTAAATAAATAATAAATATTCAAATCAGTTAAATCCAATTAATCAAAAAGATAACCTCATATGCACTACAATATAATTATTAAAAAATAAAACAAATAACTAAATAATAAAAACGAAATAAGATTACGTATCAACATAACCTTCAAATATTATATAAATATAAATTTTTTTTTTAATTTTAACCAAACACAAGAGAAGATTTAAAATATGATAGAGAATTTAGAAAATCATATAGGCACACTTGAACTATAAGAGGAAAAAAAATTGGCAAATAATATATTTTTACAAAAATTTATATTTTTCATCATCCTGAGAACAGTTTTTTTCACTCGAAATTAAAAAAATATTTTTTAATTTAGCCAACTTCGTAAATTGGTTTAAAACATGATACAGAGTTTAAAAATTATTTGAAGAATGTTAATCTCCAATAAAACCAAATTTAACAAAAAATATCTGTTTTGACAAAAATTGAATTTTTTCAGGATCTTGAAAATAATTTTTTTCCCTTCAAAATTAAACAAATATTTTTTAATTTTAATCAATTAGGATAATTAATATAAAACATTATAGGGAGGTTAAAAAATTTTTAAGGGATAAATATTCTCAAGTAGAAAAAAATTTGGCAAAAAATATCTGTTTTTACAAAAATTTAATTTTTTCAGGTTCTTGAAAACAATTTTTTTTCCTCAAAATTAGAATATTATTTTTTAATTTTAGTTAATTACAAAAATCAGTTTAAAACATAATACAGAGTCTAAAGATTTATTCCAGGACAAATAATCTCAAATACAAAAAATTTTTCAAAAAATTAGAGTTTTTACACAAATTTAATTTTTTTAGGATTTTGAAAACTATTTATTTTCCTCAAAATTAGAATATTATTTTTTAATTTTAGCTACTTGCGAAAATCAGTTTTAAACATAATACAGACTTTAAAGAATTTTTCGCGGACAATGTATATTAAATAGAACAAAATTTGGCAAAAAATATCTATTTAACAAAAATTGAATTTTTTCAGAATCTTGCAAAGATTTTCTTTCCCATCAAAATTTTTAAAAATTATTTAAAATTAACCAATTTTAAAAATTAGTTTAAATCATAATACAGAGTCTAGAGATTTATTCACGGACAAATAATCTCAAATAGAACAAAATATGTCAAAAAATATCTGTTTTTACAAAAATTAATTTTTTCAGGATCTTGAAGACAATTTTTTTTCCTCAAAATTAGAATATTATTTTTTAATTTTAGCCAATTACAAATATCGGTTTTAAACATAATACAGACTCTAAAGAATTTTCCGTGGACTATTAATCTTAAATATTATAAAATTTGGCAAAAAATATCTATTTAACAAAAATTGATTATTTTGAGCATCTTAAAAATAATTTTTTTCCCTACAAAATTAGACAAATATTTTTTAATTTTAACCAATACTAAAAATTAGTTTAAAAAATAATAGAAAGTTAAAAAACTTTAACAGGGACAAATATTCTCAGGTAGAAGAAAATTTGGCAAAAGATATCTGTTTTTACAAAAATTGAATTTTTACAGCATCTTAAAAATAATTTTTTTCCCTTGAAAATTAAACAAATATTTTTTTTTTAACCAATTATGAAAATTAGTTTAAAACATAAAAGAAATTTAAAAAAAAAAAATTTTTCAGGGACTAATATTCTCAAGTAGAACAAAAAAGGCAAAAAATATGTATTTAATAAAAATTGAATTTTTTCGGCATCTTGAAAAGATTTTTTTTTCCATCAAAATTTTAAAAATATTACCTATCTAAATTTGACCAATTTTGAAAATTAGTTTTTATCATAATACAGAGTCTAGAGATTTATTCGAGGACAAAAAATCTCAAATAGAACAAAATTTGTCAAAAGATGTCTGTTTTTACAAAAATTGAATTCTTTCAGGAATTTGAAGACAATTCTTTTCCTCAAAATTAGAATATTATTTTTTAATTTTAGCCAATTACAAATATTAGTTTTAAACATATGATAGATAGTCTAAATACTTTTTCGTAGAAAATTAATCTCCAGAAGAACAAAATTTGGAAAAAAATCTGTTTTTACAAAAATTGAAATTTTTAAGCATCTTAAAAATAATTTGTTCTCCTTCAAAATAGAACAAATATTTTTTTATTTTAACCAATTATGAAAATTAGTTTAAAACATAATAGAGAGTTTAAAAAAATTTTCAGGGACTAATATTCTCAAGTAGAACAAAATTTGGCAAAAAATATCTGTTTTTACAAAAATTGAATTTTTTCAGGATCATGAAAAGAATTTTTTTTCTTAAAAAATACAATACTATTTTTTAATTTTCGCCATTTGCAAAAATCAGTTTAAAACAAAATACAGAGTGTGAAGAATTTTTTGTGGACAATTAATCTTAAATAGTATAAAATTTGTCAAAAAATATCTATTTAACAAAAATTGAATTTTTTCAGCATCTAGAAAAGATTTTTTTTCTATAAAAATTTTTAAATTATTATTTAAATTTGACCAATTTTAAAAATAAGTTTAAATCATAATACAGAGTCTAGAGATTTATTAGAGGACAAATAATCTCAAATACAACAAAATTTGTCAAAAGATATCTGTTTTTACAAAAATTAAATTTTTTCAGGAACTTGAAAACAATTCTTTTCCTCAAAATTAGAATATTATTTTTTAATTTTAGCCAATTACAAATATTAGTTTTAAACATAATACAATAGATAGTCTGAATACTTTTTCGTAGACAATTAATCTCCAGAAGAACAAAATTTGGAAAAAAATCTGTTTTTACAAAAATTGAAATTTTTAAGCATCTTAAAAATAATTTGTTCTCCTTCAAAATAGAACAAATATTTTTTATTTTAACCAATTACGAAAATTAGTTTGAAACATAATAGAGAGTTTAAAAAATTTTTCAGGGACAAATATTCTGAAGTAGAACAAAATTTGTCAAAAAATATCTGTTTTTACAAAAATTGATATTTCTCAGCATCTTGAAATCAGCTTTTTTGCTCAGACAGTTGGAAAAATATCTTTTAATTTTAACCAGTTGCGTGAATTAGCTTAAAACATGATAGAGAATTTAAAACATTATTCGGGGGCAAATATTCTGAAATACAATAAAATTTGTCTAAAAATATCTGTTTATACAAAAATTTATATTTTTCATCATCCTGAAAACAGTTTTTTTCCTCAAAAGTAAAAAAATATTTTTTAATTTTAGCGAATTTCAAAAATTTTTTTAAAACATGATACAGAGTGTAAAAAATTATTTGGGGAATTTTAATCTCAAGTAGAACAAAATTTGTCAAAAGATGTCTGTTTTTACAAAAATTGAATTTTTTCAGGAACTTGAAAACAATTCTTTTCCTCAAAATTAGAATATTATTTTTTAATTTTAGCCAATTACAAAAATCAGTTTTAAACATAATACAGAGTGTGAAGAATTTTTCGTGGATTATTAATCTTAAATAATATAAAATTTGGCAAAAATATTATCTTTTTAATAAAAATTGAATTCTTTCAGCATCTTGAAATGATTTTTTTTCCCATCAAGATTTTAAAAATATTTTTTAAATTTGACCAATTTTGAAAATTAGTTTAAATAATAATACAGAGTCTAGAGATTTATTCGAGGACAAATAATCTCAAATACAACAAAATGTGTCAAAAGATATCTGTTTTTACAAAAATTGAATTTTTTCAGGAACTTGAAAACAATTCTTTTCCTCAAAATTAGAATATTATTTTTTAATTTTAGCCAATTACAAATATTAGTTTTAAACATAATATAGATAGTCTAAATACTTTTTCGTAGACAATTAATCTCCAGAAGAACAAAATTTGGAAAAAAATCTGTTTTTACAAAAATTGAAATTTTTAAGCATCTTAAAAATAATTTGTTCTCCTTCAAAATAGAACAAATATTTTTTATTTTAACCAATTACGAAAATTAGTTTAAAACATAATAGAGAGTTTAAAAAATTTTTCAGGGACAAATATTCTGAAGTAGAACAAAATTTGTCAAAAAATATCTGTTGTTACAAAAATTGATATTTTTTAGCATCTTGAAATCAGCTTTTTTGCTCAGACAGTTGGAAAAATATCTTTTAATTTTAACCAGTTGCGTGAATTAGCTTAAAACATGATAGAGAATTTAAAACCTTATTCGGGGGCAAATATTCTGAAATAGAATAAAATTTGACTAAACATATCTGTTTATACAAAAATTTATATTTTTCATCATCCTGAAAACAGTTTTTTTCCTCAAAACTAAAAAAATATTTTTTAATTTTAGCGAATTTCAAAAATTTTTTAAAAACATGATACAGAGTGTAAAAAATTATTTGGGGAATTTTAATCTCAAGTAGAACAAAATTTGTCAAAAGATATCTGTTTTTACAAAAATTGAATTTTTTCAGGAACTTGAAAACAATTCTGTTCCTAAAAATTAGAATATTATTTTTTAATTTTAGCCAATTACAAAAATCAGTTTTAAACAAAATACAGAGTGTGAAGAATTTATTGTGGACAATTAATCTTAAATAGTATAAAATTTTGTCAAAAAATATCTATCTAACAAGAATTGAATTTTTTCAGCATCTAGAAAAGATTTTTTTTCCTATAAAAATTTTTAAATTATTTTTTAAATTTGACCAATTTTAAAAATAAGTTTAAATCATAATGCAGAGTCTACAGATTTATTAGAGGACAAATAATCTCAAATAGAACAATATTTGTCAAAAATATCTGTTTTTACAAAAATTAATTTTTTCAGGATCTTGAAGACAACTTTTTTTCCTCAAAATTAGAATATTATTTTTTTATTTTAGTTAATTGCAAAAATCAGTTTTAAACATAATACAGAGTGTGAAGAATTTTTCGTGGATTATTAATCTTAAATATTATAAAATTTGGCAAAAATATTATCTTTTTAATAAAAATTGAATTCTTTCAGCATCTTGAAATGATTTTTTTTCCCATCAAGATTTTAAAAATATTTTTTAAATTTGACCAATTTTGAAAATTAGTTTAAATCATAATACAGAGTCTAGAGATTTATTCGAGGACAAATAATCTCAAATACAACAAAATTTGTCAAAAAATATCTGTTTTTTACAAAAATTCATATTTTTCAGCATCTTGAAATCAGCTTTTTTGCTCAGACAGTTAGAAAAATATCTTTTAATTTTAACCAGTTGCGTGAATTAGCTTAAAACATGATAGAGAATTTAAAACCTGATTCAGGGGCAAATATTCTGAAATAGAATAAAATTTGTCTAAAAATATCTGTTTTTACAAAAATTTATATTTTTCATCATCCTGAAAACAGTTTTTTTCCTCAAAACTAAAAAAATATTTTTTAATTTTAGCGAATTTCAAAAATTTTTTTAAAACATGATACAGAGTGTAAAAAATTATTTGGGGAATTTTAATCTCAAGTAGAATAAAATTTGGCAAAAAATATCTGTTTTTACAAATATTGAATTTTTTCAGCATCTTGAAAATAATTTTTTCTCCTCAAAATTAAAATATACTATTTTTTAATTTAGGCAATTTTGAAAATAAGTTTAATACATGATACAGAGTTTAAAAAATTATTCGGGGATAAATATTCTCAAATAGAACAATATTTGACAAACAATATCTGTTTTTACAAAAATCTTTTTTTTTCAGCATTTTGAAAACAAGTTTTTTCACCACAAAATTAGAATTTTTTTTTTTATTTGAACTAATTACAAAAATGATTTTAATAGATAATACAGAGTTTAAAGAATTATTCGAGGAAAAATATTCTCAAATAGAACAACATTTGGAACATAATATCTGTTTTTACAAAAATTGTTATTTTTAGCATTTTGAAAACAGTTTTTTTCTTTTAAAAATTATAAAATATTTTTGAATTTTGACTAGTTACAAGAATTGGTTTGAAATATGATTGACAATTCAGGAAATCATTTGGAGACTGTTAAACTATAATATGAAAAAACTTGTCAAGTAATATATGTTTTTACAAGTATTTATATTTTTTAGCATTTTAAGAACTGTTTTTTTCCGTAAAATTATAAGTTTTTCATTTAATTTTTACTAATTGCAAGGATTAGTTTAAAGTATGATAGAGATTTTATAAAATCTTGTGGAAACTGTTCAACTCTAATAAAACAAAATTTTTCAAACAATTTTTTTTTTCAAAAATTGATATTCTTTAATTTCTTTTTAAAACAGTTTTGATTTCCTTAAAACTATAAAAATCTTTTATATTTATTTAACACAAGACTGGGTTTAGAATATGATCTTGAAAAACTATTTGTTAACTAGTAATTTCTAATAGAACATAATTTCCAAACAAATTTCTATTTTACAAGAATTGGTAGATTTTTATTGTTTACAAAACTATTTTTTATTTGCTTAAAATTAGAAAAAAATATAATTTTTTTTAACTGTAAACCTCGGTTTAAAATATACTACAAATGTGAGTAAATTCAATTGGAGCTTTTTTTTCTTATAGAACGAGATTTGTAGAAAATGTTCTATTTAACAAAAATTGATTTTTCTTCATATCTGTAAAACAGTTTTTATTTTCTCAAAATTATAAAAATATTTTTTAATTTCCCCAATTTTATAAGTCGTTTTAAAATATTCTAAATATGAAAGAAATTTTTTCAGGAACTGTAATTGTCACATAAAATAAAACACTGTTTAAAATATGCATAAGATGTTAAAAATTTATTTTTGAACTCTTAATATCTCCTAAAAAAAAATTTGGATAAAATTATATTTTTTTAAAGGAATTTTGATTTATTATATATCTTTTCAGATGAGTTTTAAATTTTTTTAAAATTAAAAAAGAAGTTTTGTTTGTTTTCAAAATCTAAAAATCATTTTAGAAATACTAGCTAAAATGGTAACTAATATAATGCGAATAGTTTATTTCCTTTTTTGTTTTATTTTATCGTTACCTGCTTTGTCCAAAATTTTTAATATTTGATAGAAATATTTGAATTATTTGTTATTTAGGTTGAACTGACTTTAGTTTCGATTTCGATTTATTGTAAATATTGAAAATTTCGCGCTCTACGTATTTTCACGTACATGTTGAATCACGTGATCGTTTTACCTACCCTATAATAGCTGCGTAATTGTGCTTAACTTTTTACATTTATGTGTCAAAGTTGTTACTTATTTGTGGAATAATATTAATCTTTTGAAAAATTAAAATATTAACTTCAGTGTGTATTTGTGTCAGTAAAAATTTGTATTTATAGTTTAAAAAGTTCAGAATTTGTGTTTAGATGGAAAAATAAGGTTAAGTGTAATCACCCGTGCTCACTTTTAGCACTCGCACCGTGCGGTGTTAATGTCACGTAAGCTGTGGGAACTTCGCACCGTAACACTGGCATTAAACCTTGAAAGTGTGATTGACATAAAATTCACACTTTTAAGGATGTTTGCACATTTTTCACACTTTCTGGTGTAAAGCGTGTTTCTTATTTTTAACAGTGTGACAATTAGAAAATAAATTTAGAAAAGATTTCTTAATTTATTTTCTAATAAATTTCTGGAAGTCAATTTACAATAAATGAAGACGGATATTAGTTTAAAAGGAATATTTTGTAAGGTTGTAACATTTTTGTTAATATTTGTATTATAAGGGTTCTTAGATGCAACTCATTACTGCGTGCATTGTCTGTATCAGCGTCTAGCATTTCTCCCCCGCTGCGCTGGGAGTTATTTACCCCGTCCTGTTTAAAAGATGAATGAATTAAGAACAATTCTATTAAGCGAAATTGGGGAATTTTTCTTTTCTCAGAAATTTGACATCATGTTTTAATGTGTGGAAACAACACTTAATTTTTGAAAACTCGCACTATTTTTAATATTTTGTTTAAATTAATAATTTAATAAACTTACAATTGTCTTATTCATAAATAATTTATATTTCACTCAATTAAAAATTAGATGTTTTTGCAATTGAAAAATGAAAAATCCGGATAAAATTAAATTTGGATTGGAACTTGAAAACATTTGGTAAAATAAAAATTGTATACAAATAAAATTTTAAAATTGAATAAACTTATGTGTATAGGTACATCTAAATGAGTTGAAAATAATTATTTATTAAGTCAAATTTTTATCAATTAGAAAAAGATGAATTTTCGTTTGGATAATCTGGAAATTGGTTAAAGATACATTTGAGATAGTTGGTGCAGAAACCGCACAAGTCCATAAACCGAAATTGTTCAGGAATCAATAAAAACTAATTTTCTTGTAATTGTGAGAATTTTTTTCAATTCTGCTTTTTGCATTATTTCCTACTAACCTATAAGTTTAAAAATTCAATATGATTGATTTATATTTTAATTAACATAAGGTATAAATAAAACAAATTAACTTTTGGACTTGTGCGGTTTAAAATGAAATTAAAGACAGGTACTGTCCCATCACCTGGAACTTCGGGCTCTTCGGGGTCTGCTGAGCCAGGTGATAATCCATCCAAACCTACCGACTTGGCTGGAAGGCCTCTCGGAAAGAAAAACTTTCCCGGTTCTGTAAAGAGACGGTGGAGGAGATTAAGGCAGGCACTTGCCCAGAAAGGTGAGACAGCTGGTCCCTCCGGTGATTCGGGCGGTTCCGCTTCTGGGGTGGATGGCGATCCGGTTTTGGGTAAACCAGACGGATCTGAGTCTACCAAGAGGAAAAAGGGACATGACTCGTCTCCGCCGGGGGCACCAGCGGTCTCTAAAAAACCTAAACAAAGCCAAACTGCTGTCTCTCAAGAGACGCAGGGAGGTATTAGTGCGGCCATCAGGGCAAATCCCCTGACGATGGTGGTCTCTGACGTCGGTTATCCCGACGTTCCTCTTACTGGGGAGCAATTCGGGCTCTTTAGAAGGGCTGTAATGCCGCTCCTTGTAAGAGAAACGGCTGAAAGATTGCCGAGGTTTGAGGCTTCCTTCTGCAGGGGAGGAGTCTTTATTTTCGTCGCTTCCAACGCAGCAGCTAAGGACTGGCTCACCAGTGCGGTGGAAGGTCTGAAGCCCTGGGAAGGGGCGACGCTTCGTGTTGGTGGGGTGGAGGTACTCCAAAGGATGCTAAAGGCCACCTCATGGATTCCGGGCGAGCCGGAAGAAGTGAGGGAGGTACTAAAGGCACTGGAAGAGTACAACCCTTCACTAAAAACTTCGTCTTGGCGAATAGTCAAGACGGAAGACACTCAGGTGGCTGGAGCAGCTGAAGGGAATAAATTCCTTTTAGTTGTGCAGGTCCCTGAGAGTCAGGCGAGGGCTCTAGCAGTCCTCGACTACAGGCCATTCTACCACCTGTGCAGAGTGACTTTTAAAGTCACTGGCCGGGTGGAGAATGAGCCCGGGAAGAGTGAAAGAAGTGATCAGCTACCGTAATGGCAACTGACGCACTCAAATTTACTCAAATTAACTTGCATCATTGCAAAGACGCCTCAGCAGTACTGATGAGTGGTATGGCAAAGATGCACACAGGTATCTCGTTGATCCAAGAACCTTGGGTAGTACGAGATACCATTAGAGGGCTTCGGGGAAAGAGTTTCATATGTTACAGGGACCTCAAGGCTAAGAGACCAAGAGCGTGCATCCTGGTAAAAGGTGTATCAGTTACTCCTTTGTTGGACATGTGCACTGGAGACTTAATGGCGGTGATCACTGACTTTAAGGGAATTGGAAGGACCGTCATTGGATCGGCTTACTTCCCCTACGACGGCAGGACCAATCCACCAGTAGAGGTTGCAAAACTGGTTGATTACTGTACGGTAAGGGGGCTTCCCCTGGTGTTGGGGTGCGATGTTAATTCGCACCACACACTATGGGGGAGCTCTGATATCAATCAAAGAGGTTTGAATTTGTTGGACTATCTAATTAATACTAACTTAGACATCCTAAATACAGGTTCAACACCGACTTTTAGGACCAAGAACAGAGAGGAGGTGTTAGATATTACACTTGGCTCTGATTCCATATCCAATAAGATAAGGAAGTGGAGAGTATCGGATGAACCTTCACTTTCTGATCATTTACAGATAACCTTCGAGCTGATGACCACGGTTAGTTTCACACCTAAATGGTTCCGTAATCCTAGGAAAACGGATTGGGCTGGCTATGGGACTAAGCTTAAGAAAGCGCTGTTTGGATTTCCAAAGAAGATCAGAGATACTGTGACTCTTGATAGGGCGGCGGAGATTTTTACAAAAGCCGTTCAAACGGCCTTTGAGTGTAGTTGTGTTCCAACTAAAACTCATAGGGCTACTACCATCTGTTGGTGGAATAATTATTTGGACAACCTCCGTAAGGAAACTAGGAGGTTGTTTAGACGTGCTAGATCAAGTCGCACGGAGGCAAGTTGGGCCATCTATTCCAAAACTAGGAACAACTATAGGGATGCAATTAGGAAGGCTAAGCAAGATAGCTGGGCTTCCTTTTGCTCCAATATTAACAAGGGAAGGGACGCGTCCAGATTGGATAAGTTGCTTTCTAAAAACCCTGACTCAATCATGGGCACTATGAAATTACCCGATGGAACTTTCTTCGAGTCAGACGAGGTGACATTGGTGCACCTGATCCGGACACACTTTCCGGGCTTCACAAGGTCTGGTAGTGGTGATCCCGTATCCTGGCCTACGGCTGATCTCCCGAGGGCTAATTATGGTCCTCGTAGAGCGTTGGCTAACAGGATCGTGACCGCAGACGCGATCAGGTGGGCCATTGAATCCTTTATTCCCTACAAGTCTCCCGGACCGGACGGCATCTCTCCCGTTCTTTTACAAATGGCGGGCGAAAGTGTAGTCGGCCCGTTGGTAAGGCTTGCTAGAGCAAGTTTGACTCTGGGATATGTTCCAGAGATATGGAGGGGTACGAAAGTGGTTTTCATACCTAAAGCAGGCAGAATTGGTTACACCTCACCGAAGGACTTTCGACCAATCAGCCTAACATCTTTCGTCTTAAAAACAGTAGAAAGACTGGTGGATAGATATATCCGCTGTGAGATCCTGTCTAGACATCCGCTTCACAGAGATCAACATGCCTATAGAGCAAGACGCTCTACTGAAACAGCCCTAACTAGAGCTGTACATCTAATTGATGGTCAGCTAGAAGTTAAGGGTTTTGCTATTGGGGTTTTTATGGATATCGAGGGGGCCTTCAATTACACCTCTAGGGATGTAATACGAAGGGCTATGCGCGTCCATGAAATTCCGGAGACAATCGTTGACTGGACCTGCCACATGTTAGGCAATAGGAACCTTATAACGAGTAAGGGTGGTACTACCCTGCGGGGGGTCGTTGATTCTGGCTGTCCGCAGGGAGGAGTTATCTCACCTTTGCTGTGGTGCCTGGTGGTTGATGAGCTGCTAAAGTTACTCACAGAAAAAGGCTTCCATGTGATTGGGTACGCGGATGACATCTTGCTGATTGTCCGTGGCCAGCACCTGGAGGAATTATTTGGAATAGTGCAGCAGGCATTGAACCTTGTCGACAATTGGTGCCGACAAGTCAACCTGTCCGTCAATCCAAAGAAAACTGAGGTTGTCGTCTTCACGAGACGCTATAAGTGGAAAGCTACACGCACGCTGAGGCTCTCGGGACAAGAACTTCAACTGTCAGTTGCGAGCAAAGTATCTTGGAGTCATCCTGGATAGTAAACTGGCCTGGAATGAACACTTAGAAGATAAGTGCAAGAAATTCATGGCAGCCCTCTGGCAATGTAAAAGAGCCATCGGGCATAGCTGGGGTTTAAAACCGGATACACTAATGTGGATCTATAAGGCGATTCTGCTTCCTAGGCTAACTTATGCATCTGTGGTCTGGTGGAGCAGAGTCGAATTGTTGTCGACTATCGATCGACTTGAAAGTGTAAGGGGAATGGTCCTGAGGTGCATAACGGGGGCGTTGGGTACCACACCTATAATGTCCCTGGGTGCACTTTTGGGGCTGGAACCACTACACCTCACCATCAAAGCAGAGGCGGTTAAATCTGCCCTGAGAATAAACGATGGACTTGGGCGGAAGTATGTCAGAGGAAAGGGTTACGTGACACTTCCTGCTAGTTTGGTGGAAAAATCTATCTTCAAAATGAGAAGGGATAGAATTTCTCCGCAATACCTCTTTGACAAGAAATATAAAATTAGCTTACCAGCAAAAGAGGACTGGAAAAATGGACTCGTGGTCCTCCCCACTGGGAAGTGGCTGCGGGTGCAGGTCTATATCATGAAACAACTATGGAGGGCTCGGCATTTAAGCTTGGTTCCACTGTAACTGTTTTACAAGCCGAGATAACGGCACTGCTCTACGCGGCCGGTGAGACCGCGGAGCTCTGTCGTGGTAGGAACATATTTTTCCTTTCGGATAGCAAGGCGGCCTCGTTTTGAGTGCACTTTATTTGTAATATAAACATTTTAATATAAATTATTTAACGTCTAAAACATGTAAAAAATATCATAAGTAAATATTATTTTATTCATTGCGCATCTTTGTGCGCAACTTGGAATCATGGACTTGTGTTGTTTGTTGTTTCTGCACGAAACGAAAAATTGATTATTTTTTTTAAAGGGTTTAGAGTTTAGTAACTTATGTAATATTTTACCAGATCGTAGAGCTTCATTTAAAGGAGACGCATGAATATGTTCTAATTCCGAATAGTTCGAAATTTCATTTGGCCGAATTCCATTATTCAGAAATTTCTTGTAGCCGAATTCACATTTCATCGAAATAATGTTTGACAGAATTTAAATATAACCGACCTTTCATATATTCGAATTCATATATACTCTAAGTTTCATTTGAGAGAATTCATATTTCATCGAATTTTCATTTAACAGAATTCACAGTTGATCGAAATTCTATTTTATAGAATGTCTGTTTAAAAGAACTTTTAAATGAGTAAATGTATCTTCAATAGAAATTCTACACGGAAAGAAATCTTGTGGCATAATTTAATATTTTGACGTTTATTTTTATTATATTTAGTTACACTTTAGGGAAATTGAGGATGCTATGAATTATCGTTATCATTTTTAAGAATGTCTGAAATTAAAATAATATTGTTTCACATTTAACGAAACAAAAATTAATATAAAGCTTTGAAAAGTTGAAATTTTATTATGAAAACATTAAATGTTAAATTGTAGTAAGAATTTTTCAAGTTTCGTAATATAATATTTGTTTTTTGGTAGTTCGAATTAGGTTTACTATTTAAATCATTTTATAAATTGGTATAGAAAATATTGAAATGAAATATTAAAAGAGTATTTATATTCTTTGTAATCAAGTAGAATGAAAATCGTAAACGGGTCATACATAAAATGAAAATAAAATACCAATTCTGGGGCTTCTGGCGGAAGCTGTCGAAGCTAGCCGAAGGTGGTCGAGCAATCTGACGAACAGCAATGATGCAGCGCGCTGGCGCGGCGCGTTAATTACAAATTTTGGATTTTCAATAAATACTTAGATAATTATATTTTCTATGACGAATTGTAATTATATGCTTTTCTACCTTCAATTAAGAACAAATCATTGGATTTTTACTAAATTAACTGATTGGTCTGGATATATAATTTAAAGAAATTTATAAAATTATAATATAATTAAAAAATTATAAATATTATCGAGCTTTTATACATTTAAAAACATTGTTTTTAGTAGAAATAAATTATTAATAAATTTAAATTTCTAAAATTTAGTCTGTTTATTCAATTTTAAATCTAATTAACCACCAATCTTTAATAAAATGTTTAAAAAGTTAAGTATATTCGCTAAATAACTTAAAAAGAGTTTACAGCTTTTCAGAGCTTACAAAACAATAATAATAATTTAATAATATTTATTATTTTAAATTCTCAATAAAATATTGTAATTTAAAATTATTTTTTGAATGATAGAAAGATTTTTTTGTATCGCATAAATGATTTATTATCAAGTCTTAATTTAATATAAAAATTATTTTCAAAGATTTATTTTTTTGCCTCTAAATACAAATTTTTTATTAATTCGGGCGGAAACCTTCCGTTTCCAAAAACGATTTTAATTTTTAAAATTTAAAGAACTCGCTTTATCACAATTTTTAATAAATAATTGAACCCACCCCGATCAAAAGGGCTTACGCGTGACTTTCGTTGGCCTCTCGTACAGCGAGTCTACGGCTGCGCCAGGGGACCTGCGCACTCGTTCATAAGCCCTTTTGATCGCGGACGGTTCAATTAATCTAATAATATTTAAAATAATTCCTTTTTCCTTCTCCCGAATAAAGAAATATTGAGGGACATATTTATATTAATATTACTTAATGTATATTTTCAATTTTTTTAAAGTTTAATATAAGAAACTTTTATTAATAAAAAAATGTTTATAAAAAAATTTTCATTTTTAAAAAGAATTATTATTCTAAAAAAAATATTTTTATCTATTTATTTAATATTAATTCGCAATAATAAAATAATGAATCAAAATCCTTTTATAATTCTAATAGTTTTTAAATTGGTTTGAGAAATAGTACAAAATTATTAATATTTAGAACCCTGCAGTTTACTGTCTTACGTAAATAAAAATTATTTAAAAAAAACTTTAAAGTATAAAACTGTTTATAAGAATTATGAACAATTATACAGAGATTTTATAATTGATTTTTAATGAAAAAATTGGCCTGTAAAAAACTACAAAATATTTTTTATTGCTTTTTAAAAAATAATATTTTTAATAAATGTTATTAAACAGAATCTCGTTTCTCACAAACTCATTTAGAAATGCCTGCTTAGTATACAGTACGCTTCCATTTAATTGACCTCGTCGGGACCGGATGAAACATTTTAATTGACCCTTCCCACTCTTTACGCAAATACCAAAAACAAAGGGGAAATGTAACATTTCCCCTTACGTGTACATGTGTGGTGGGGATAATTTTGTTCATTTAAAATGTACGAAAAAGTTCAAATAAAATGGAAGTTCATATTTAAAATGGAGGTCAATTAAATGGAAGCGTACTGTATAAGGAAGTTTCTTTTCTCTAACTTTAGCGTCAATTATGTTAGAAGCGTTTCGTCATTCTGCGTTTATATGTATGCGTATTACTGTTAAGTTAGTGTAAGAATAAGTTAAGCCAATCAAAGCGAGCCACTGCGTTGTGGTTGTGTAGTTATATGCATCGAATACATCGTCTATCCTTCACTATATAGAGTGGGAGAAAAGTTAGACAAAGATCTGATTGGTGCTTCGTCCTTCCAAACATTCTTTTTCGCACGCCTCCCTATTTTAATATACTTTTACCAAATATTGAAACGCACTGCCTTTTAAACCTAATTTCAATTTTTCGTATAGTTTTAATAACTTATAACGGTATTCTCGTCTTTTGGCCACACCAACTATTTTTCGTATAGTTTTAACAGAGATTAGAACGCTTAAATTTCAAACTTAGAAATAGTAATTTCAAATTTAGAAATGGTAATTTCAATGTTTTGAAAATCTGCTTTACACGGGCTTTTCATAAAAATATACTAACTTTTAATACAAAGCCTCAATTTCCCTAAATTGAAACACAAAATACTAAAATATTCAATCACTTTTAACAAATATTATAAGGGAACTTCTATGAGTGTACATGTTCGAATCTTTATCAAGCCGAAATAGTATTTGATAGAACTCATTTTTCATCGAATATTTATTTAGTAGAATGTACAGATGAGTGAAGTTTCATTTAATAGAATTCATATTTTATCGAATTTTCATTTAACAGAATTCACAGTTGATCGAAATTGTATTTCATAGAATGTATGTTTAAAAGAAGTTTTAAATGAGTGAATGTATCTTTAACAGATTTAACTACATGTTAAATGAAATTTCGATCAAATATGAATTCTATTAAATGAATCTTCACTCCTCCACAGCACCGAAAATTTCCTGAAAATTTATTAAAGATTTATTTGCAAACTTCGGAATATTTAGGTGCAAAACTTAGTGAAAATTGTGTAAAGATGTAAATGTCCCGATTAAATAAATGTTTAGAGCAAAAGTTGACTGAAGATTTAAATTAAATTTTCGAGAAATTTTTGTCGCGAAAGTTTCCTGAACATTTAAATTACATTTTCGTGAAATGTTCGTCGTGAAAATTGACTGAAGATTTAAATTAAATTTTCGTGAAATTTTCGTCGCGAAAGTTTTCTGAACATTTAATTTACATTTTCGTGAAATTTTTGTTGCGAAACTTGACTGAACATTTAAATTACATTTTCGTGAAATGTTCGTCGTAAAAGTTGACTGAAGATTTAAATTAAATTTTCGTAAAATGTTTGTCGCAAAACTTGATTTAACATTTAAATTAAATTTTCGTGAAATTTTCGTAGTGAAAGTTGACTGAACATTTAAAGTAAATTTTTGTGAAATATTTGTCGCAAAAGTGGATTGAACATTTCAGTGAATATTTGCTAAGTGTTGAGCGGAAAGTTGACCGAATAAAAAAAATTATATTAAATAAAAGGGGAACAAGTAAAGTAAACAGTAATTAAATTAATATAAACACATTTATTAAATATTATTACTTAATATTTATTTTACTTTTAATTTTCAGTAACAAAACAAAAGAAATGCAACACACAGGAAATTGTAAGTTGAAAGATTTTATTAGATTAAGGATTTGTAAAACGTTACAGAATCTTCAAAACAGGGCCGGATTTATATGTAGGCAAACTAGGCAACTGCCTAGGGGCCCCCACCAAAAAGGGCCCCCACCAGCTATAAGATTTTCCACAAAAATAACTTCGAAAAATATTTTTAGGCATTTAAAAATCTGAAAAAACCCAGTAAGAAAAAGAGAAAATTAAAAAATATTGAAATTTTATGATTTTCGAAGAAAAAGAAAAACTGTTCAATCTTTTTTAATACCTTTTTTGTTCAATCTATTCGAATCCGGTAATATCACCAACTTTTATCGAAAAGTCAATTTTTACTAATACGTTTCTTAATATTTTACAATCCAAATGAATCCCTTTATAATGAAAAAAATAAAATGTATATATTTTAATACCCACAGTTCAGATTATTGAATCCAAATGAATCTCTTTATAATGAAAATAAAATTCAAATAAAATGAATATTTTCGAATACCCACTTTATATAGTATAATACAGTTCTTTAAATTTGTATAACATTATTTCTTCATGTTTGATTTTAATAAAATTAATCTAAAAAAATTGAGAAAGCTTAGTTACATATTTAAAAAATTGTTTTTTACCTTATATTTGATTTAGAGAAAACAAATATTTGAATATTGTTTAGTATAACATTTACTATTCTGATTATTTATATAGGTTACATGGATCTGAACTGTAGGTATTCCAGAATATACCTTTTTTCATTATAAAGGGATTTATTATTTGGATTAAGTAAATCTGAATTATCTGTATTAAAAAACAGTCATTTTATTATTTTATTTATAGGAGAAATCATTTCGAATAAATAAATCTGAACTGTGGGTATTAAAAAACATACACTTTTTTTTCATTATAAAAGGGTTCATTTGGATTAAATAAATTTTAACTGTCGGTATTAAAAAATATTAATGTTTTTTTAATTATAAAGGGATTCATTTGGATTTAATAAATCTGTATTGCGGGTATTCACCAAATATAAACCATTCTCCTATAGAGTTAAAAGAAATAAAAAAATGGATTAAACAAAAAATATTTGAAAAATGGAACCAAGAATGGAAACAACTAAACACCAAACTGCATATAGTAAGGAACAATATTTACGAAAAACCTCCAACATCTAACGACAGACAATCCGAATGCCATACTACAAGAATTCGTATCGGACACACCCGGTTCAGCCACATCCACCTCATAACAAAAGAACCTCCAAAAACCTGCACTATGTGTGGAGATACGCTTACTGTCAGTCACGTCCTGCTAGATTGTCCTGGTTACAACACGGAGAGAGCAACATACCTAAAGGACAATATTCATTCTTTATTGAACTCTTCCCACGGAGTTAAAAATGTTTTAAAATTCTTCGAAGACATGTCCTTATTAAATGATATATAATAATCCAAATGTGATACCAATGTACTAAAAGTGTAAGACTGTGGTCACTTATGACCTTAGATGTTCTACAGTGACCTTAAATAAATCAAAAAAAAAAAAAAAAAGGATTGATTTTCGAGTAAAAGTAGATGCTATCGCCGGATACACATTAACAAATTTAAATACTTTTCAATTCCTCTCTTATTACTGGGACTTTTATAAAATAATTGCAAGTTTTTAGAAATTCAAAAAGCCCGCTCATTAAAAAAGTGTCAAGTTTTGAAACTGCTTTTTCGACTTGAGTAAATTTCGGAAAAATCCATTCCTTGCATAGGCCCCCACCAGCGTCTGCCTATGGCCCCATGTTTGGAAAATCCGGGCCTGCTTCAAAATTTTAT
The DNA here is from genome assembly GCA_037103525.1 of Ganaspis brasiliensis. NCBI lineage: Eukaryota > Metazoa > Arthropoda > Insecta > Hymenoptera > Figitidae > Ganaspis > Ganaspis brasiliensis. The sequence goes on along the minus strand of JAZKLR010000369.1, from coordinate 790,430 downwards.
TCAATAAATGTATTTATATTAATTTAATTACTGTTTAATTTACTTGTCCCCCTTCTATTTAATATAATTTTTTTATTTGGTCAACTTTCCGCTCAACATTTAGCAAATATTCACTTAAATGTTCAATCCACTTTTGCGACAAACATTTCACAAAAATTCAATTTAAATGTTCAGTCAACTTTCACTACGAAAATTTCACGAAAATTTAATTTAAATGTTGAATCAACTTTTGCGACAAACATTTTACGAAAATTTAATTTAAATGTTGAATCAACTTTTGCGACAAACATTTTACGAAAATTTAATTTAAATCTTCAGCCAACTTTCACGACGCACATTTCACGAAAATGTAATTTAAATGTTCAGGAAACTTTCGCGACGAAAATTTTCCGAAAATGTAATTTAAATGTTCAGAAAACTTTCGCGACGAAAATTTCACGAAAATTTAATTTAAATCTTCAGTCAACTTTTACGCTAAACATTTATTTAATCGGGACATTTAAATCTTTACACAATTTTCACTAAGCTTTGCACCTAAATATTCCGAAGTTTGCAAATAAATCTGTAATAAATTTTTAGGAAATTTTCGGTGCTATGGAGGAGTGAAGTTTCATTTAATAGAATTCATATTTGATCGAAATTTCATTTAACAGAATTCACAGTTGATGGATATTCTATTTTATAGAATCGACACTTAAACTAATAAGTTCCATTTGGCCGAATCAGCAAATGTCCGAATAAACATTCGTCAGAAAGATTTTGGCGCCAATTTGAAAATTAACCAATCTTAATTTTGTTAATAATTTCTGATTGGTTAATTTTCAAATTCGCGCCAAAATCTTTTTGGCGAATGTTTATTTGGACATTGCTGATTCGGACAAATAAAACTTCGTTTAAGTGTCGATTCTATAAAATAGAATTTCCATCAACTGTGAATTCTTTTAAATGAAATTTCGATCAAATATGAATTCTATTAAATGAAACTTCACTCATCTGTACATTCTATTATATAAATATTAGATGAAAAATGAGTTCTATCAAATACTATTTCGGCTTGATAAAGATTCGAACATGTAGAATTTCTATTGAAGATACAGTCACTCATTTAAAAGTTCTTTTAAACAGACATTCTATAAAATAGAATTTCGATCAACTGTGAATTCAGTTAAATGAAAATTCGATGAATTGTGAATTCTCTCAAATGAAACTTCGGGTATATATGAATTCTAATATATGAAAGGTTGGTTATATTTGAATTCTGTCAAACATTATTTCGATGAAATGTGAATTCGGCTACAAGAAATTTCTGAATAATGGAATTCGGCCAAATGAAATTTCGAACTAATCGGAATTAGAACATATTCATGCGTTTCATTTAAAGAAACATTTTTCATAAAAAAGTGATTTTCGAAAAAATGGACTTATGCGGTTTCTGCACCAACTGCAAAATTTAAATTCATTAAAAAACCTGTTTCATGATTTATCAATTTTTATTAAATTTGTATATATTGTTTTTAAATTTCAGTTGTAGGGGAGACCGGGGCTGGTTGGGCCACTTTTCACTCTTCGTTGTTTAACTTCGTTAATATACAATTTATGAAAACCTTATCGTACAGGAAACCTGATCTCATATTCAGGGCCGTGTCTAGGAAAATTTTCACCCGGGGCAAAACTTTCAATCGGCGCCCCCCCCCCTCATCTATTTTCCCAATCCGAATAAAATTTTGTTTTTAAATTTTTACATTTACTCACCTTATTAAAAACGTAAATATTTTATTTTATTTAGATAAAACTGTACACTGTAGACTACGAAAAGTTGTGCAGTAAATTTTGCATTAAAATAATTTAGAGTCGGGATATCTTGACATTTTTGTGAGAGATACATGTTTTAAATAGTATCTAATATTCTAGATTGAAAATATGCAGTCTATACAAATTAGAATTTCCTTTTTTTTTTTTAATGTAAAACTAAAGAATGCATTTAATTTAAAAGTTTTTTTATAAATCGAAGATTTAATAGCGTTTTCTTAGTTTATGGGGCAAAATTTCTCAAGTATAGGGGAGACCAAGGTGAGTTGAAATGATTTTTACATTATCACGTATAACTCAGCCAAAGATAGTCTTATTTTTATGAACTTTATAATTTAAGATAGCTGTTTTTATGTAGTAAATAAATCAAAAATAAAAAAGTTGAAAAGTTATAAGGGTCTATAAAAAAAATTGCAAAATCTAAAACAGTTTACCGCGTTTCAACTCACCTAGTACCGAGGTGAGTTGATACACAAGCCGAGGTCAGTTGGAACAGTTGTGAATTTTAGGATTTTAAAAAAGAAAATTTAATTTAAATAATTCTATTAGTTAGTAAAGAAATTTTATTTATTACGATGAATTTTGTAATTGTTTAAACTATTTATTATTGCAAAATTATAACATTTCCAAAGCTAATAACAGTGTGAGTATCAGACTTCAAAAAACTTGTGAAGTTTTAAGCATTACTCTGTACTAAATCATTAAATTATTTAAAATATTGAACTAAAATAGTTATCAAAATAAATAAAAAGTTGTTTAAACAAATTATTATTGTTATTTACCAATTTTTTATTCAGTGCTCCTAGAGAGATGCAGTTTTTTTTCCAATTTTGCATATCATTTAACATTACACAATAACAGTTAAAGATAACAAATGAAATTATTTTTTAAACAAATTATTATTGTTATCTGCCAAATTTTCATTCAGTGCGCCTAGAAAGATGCAGTTTTTTTGTAATTTTGCTACTAAGTAAACATTATACAATTTCATTATACAAATAAAATTGTTATTTAAACAAGTTTTAAACAAATTATTGTTATTTAAAAACTTTTTTTTACTCAGTACATTTAGAAAGATGCAGTTTTTCTCAAATTTTGCAATTTACCAAACTTCTTATAACTATACGGAAGATTATATATAACAATAAAAATTTGTTTATAAGTTGTTTAGATAATAACATCAGTTGTATTCTTTATCCACCATTGTATAACGTTCGGTTAATTGCAAAATTTAGGAAAAAAAACTGCATTTTTCTAGGTTTAGTGTGTAGAAAGTTAGTAAATACAACAATAATTTGTTTAAACAAATGTAAATTCATCGTAATTTTTTTAAAAATATATTCCTTGTAGATACAGATCAAAAACTTCGATGATTTTAATCTTTATTTTACAATCCCAGTAAAAAAAAAATAATTCGGCACACACGAAAATAATTGGGTATGAACGAGACCTGTACTCGGTCTGGTGTATAGACCGAATTGTGATGTTTTCCCGTATTATTTCCGATTGTGTGGAATTCAATTCTGTTGCCGTGATTGAATTGAGGTTATATGAGCAGAGTTTATGATGTAATTTGAAAGCAGGGGTGTTTTGACGTGTAAAAATGGCGGTTATGAAAATAATTTTGATAGTTTGTTAAAATATTAAAAAGTAAAATGTGACAGGAACGACTGGATTTACCATGCGATCAAGTCAGGTTCTTATGGTAAATCCAGCCATTTGAATCATATTTACCATAAGAACCTGACTTGATCGCATGGTAAATCCAGTCGTTCCTGTCAGATTTTACTTTTTAATATTTTAACAAACTATCAAAATTATTTTCATAACCGCCATTTTTACACGTCAAAACACCCCTGCTTTCAAATTACATCATAAACTCTGCTCATATAACCTCAATTCAATCACGGCAACAGAATTGAATTCCACACAATCGGAAATAATACGGGAAAACATCACAATTCGGTCTATACACCAGACCGAGTACAGGTCTCGTTCATACCCAATTATTTTCGTGTGTGCCGAATTATTTTTTTTTTACTGGGATGTACTACAATGTATTACTACAATTTTACTCAAAGGCTATTAGTCTAATAAATTTCTCTCTACACAAAAATTATGTTACATAGTGAGATGCAAGTTTGTGCCAAGTTTCATTATTATATCATCATTTATGTGGAGTAAATATAAGAAAAACTAATTTTCATACTCCAAAGTAAATTTTTACCCACTTGGTTTTTTTGTTATAGCTTCCTGAGTTAAATTTTTTGAAAAAGTTTAATTATCAAATTTTGATCTTTAAGTAGTTCCTTTTAAAGGACAATGAAGAGATTTTAATTTATATTTGCAGTATCGATAGAAAAAAATCTAATATTTAAAAAACATAGGCGGGGTCAGTGGGGTCGTTTTGACCGGGGTTAGTTGAGTCGCCCAAATGCATGAGGAATCTACTATATACTTATACTACATTAATAAACTACATTAATTTAATTAAATTTCACTATCAGTAATTTATTTCAGTTAATTAACACTAATGGTAATACTTTTTAACAATTAGGAATTAAAAAATACGTTTTTTCAATATGAGCAATTTTTTTAATTTATAATCTTATACTTTCACTGCTCCAATTTAAATATATTTATTTTTCAATTTCTTTTATTATAAAATAACTCTAAAAAATAATTTTATTATATAAAGTAATGTTTTAACAATTAAACAGTAACATTTTAATCATGACCCAGTCTGCCCCGGGCCGGGGCGGGTTGGGTCACTTTGGATTTCTCCAAAAACAATGTTCTCCCAAAAAAACTGAAAGTAATAACGGGACTTTTCCTTTTTTAAATGAAAGCTAAAATATTAGTGCAGGTTTCCTGTGCGATAAAGTTTTCATAAATTGTATATTAACGAAGTTAAACAACGAAGAGTGAAAAATGGCCCAAGCAGCCCCGGTCTTTCCTACTGACATACAATGCTCCATTATGTGCAAATATTAAAATATTATATTTTTATGTTCCAAATTAAAAAATTTTTTTCATTAAAATTGTCTAGTTCCAAATTTAGCGCCCCTAAAATAATGGCGCCCGGGGCGGTCGCCCCCTTGGCCCCCCCCCCCCCCTCGAAACGGCCCTGCTCATATTTCAGCTTTCATTTAAAAAAGAAAAAGTCCTGTTATTACTTTTAGTTTTTTTGGGGGAACATTGTTTTTGGAGAAATCCAAAGTGACCCAACCCGCCCCGGCCCGGGGCAGACTGGGTCATGATTAAAAAGTTACTGTTTAATTGTTAAAACATTACTTTATATAATAAACTTAGTTTTTAGTGTTATTTTATAATAAAAGGAATTGAAAAATAAATATATTTAAATTAGACGAGTGAAAGCATAAGATTATAAAATAATAAAATTGCTCATATTGAAAAAACGTATTTTTTAATTCCTAATTGTTAAAAAGTATTATTATTGGTGTTAATTGACTGAAATAAATAACTAACAGTGAAATTTAAATAAATTAATGTGGTTTATTAATGTAGTATAAGTATATAGTAGATTCCTTGTGCATTTAGGCGATCCAAATAACCCCGGTCAAAACAAAGCAACTATTCAAAGATCAGAATTTAATAATTAAACTTTTTCAAAAAATTTAACTCAGTAAGCTATAACAAAAAAACCAAGTGGGTAAAAATTTACTTTGGAGTATAAAAATTAGTTTTTCTTATATTTACTCCACATAAATGATGATATAATAATGAAACTTGGCACAAACTTGCATCTCACTATGTAACATAATTTTTGTGTAGAGAGGAATTTATTCGACTAATAGCCTTTGAGTAAACTGCAATGACCCGCTCTACCCCTGACCCAACTAGCCCCGGTCTCCCCTATTTATCAAGTATTAAAATGATGTTCTTCAATTTTTAATTATTTCTTTTATATCAAATAAATTTTGTAATTTTCTTAATTTTTTTTCTTAAATTTCCATAAATATCTTTAATTGACAATTTTTTTTATTATTTTTCAACTAGTCTTGTTTATCTCAAATATTTTCTGTAATTTTTCCAATTATTTTTTACAACTTTTCAATTATTTCTATCATTTTAATTATTTTTCTAATTTTTTTATTATTTTTATCTCAAATTCCAGTTATTTTTCGAATTATCAATTATTTTCATCATTCTGCAATTATTTTCTTTTATATTACAAAGATGTGGTAATTTTTTCAATTATTTATCGCGATTAAAATTATTTTCTTCATCTTTTAATTATTTCTATTACTTTGCAAATATTTTCTCGAATGCTTAATTATTGTCATTATTTTTCATTTAATGTACTAGATTTTAAATCATTTTTCTCAATTTTTCATAATTTCTTCAATTTTCAATTATTATTGTTATATAATAAAGAACAGAGACTGTTTCTGTTAACTGTTCTTTTCTGTCTCCTGCTCTGGTCCTGTACACGTATTTCTATGTGCTTAGGCCTATAGCCTAACGCACAATGAATCGTAATCGCTAATCCTTAATCGTAAGAATGAGAGGAAGTAGGACAGATATATATCTTTGTCCTGCTTTCTCTCATTATTACGATTAAGGATTAGCGATTACGATTCGTTGTGCTTTAGGCTTATAATACAGTTTTTTAAGGTTCTTACTATTTGTTAAGAAATTTAACCTTAAAACCATAATTAAAAATTATGCGAATTTGTGATAATCCTTTAAAAAATCCGTAACTGTTGTTTATAAAACAATAATGTTTAAGCATTTAAGTATCCTAGCAACAGTTTTTTGGGCAAATATTGTCATTTTTTAAATTTCAAGTACAAAAGTCAATCAGCCCCTGTTGAATGTCTACTTCTGACTTTCTTTGAGTTTCAGGTTGCGTCTTTCATCTGCAATACAATGTTATTTATTTTTAACGCTATCTTGAGATATTATTTTAAAATATCATTTATGCACAACAAATTTAAATTACTTTTTATAATTTTATTAGCCTTTATTTGCATTATTTTTTACTTCATTTTTTTCGTAAAACGATGATTTCCACGATTTCAGAGATAGCCTAACGCACCATGAATCGTAATCGCTAATCCTTATGGCCTGTTTACACCTTCGAAAAAAAAAAATTTCGCATTGGAGGGAAGAGGACAGACTGTGTATCTGTCCTCTTTACTCTCATGCAAAAAAAAATTTTTTTCGAAGGTGTAAATAGGCCATTAATCGTAAGAATGAGAGGAAGTAGGACAGACATATATCTCTGCCCTGCTTCCTCTCATTCTTACGATTAAGGTAGAGTTCCTATCCGGTAAGAAGGCCGGCATTGAAACGTTTCAACACCTTTTAATCCCGTTTTTGGGTGAATGCCTTTAAATACCTACGAACGCATTAATTAGCATTGGCATTAGCTCGTTTTCGGTCGAATGCCTTTAAATGACTACAAACGCATCATTATCAATATTTTGGAGCTTTCCTTTAAAATATGTTAATAATTTAGCTTCACTTACTTTATAGTATAAGACAGAATGAAATGTAAAAACAAAATTTACGATTTAATGTTATTTTCTTCCCTTGTTTTACATGTAAGAAAAATGACAAAATGACTTAAAACATTATGTTTGCGTTCACGCTTTCACTATTCACAGGTCAAGTATTATCGTTAGAGACGAAATCACTTATTTTATTACTTTAAATAACATGATTTAGTTAGAATAGAACGAACGACACAGAATGAGACAATGCCCATTGACGGATCCAGGGGGGGGGGGGGGGGGGGGGCACGGGTTCTTGCCCCCCCCCCCCCCAAGCCTCATATTTAACAATGAGAGTGAAACAGATAGCACTATAGTGCTATCTCTTTCTCTCTCATGCAATACCCCCGCCAAAAACCTTGTTTGGATCCGCCACTGACAATGCCATGACGACGCGTTGCAAAGTATGAAATGCAACATATGGCGTGCTTTTTAATCTGACGCAGGGATTGAACGGCATTAAACCTAATGGATGCTCGAAGAGCATTCAATGGCATTAACTAAGTCAACACTTTATCTCCGTTGTGGCATTGAATGGCATTCAACTTTTCATTCCCACGTATGGTATTGGAAGGCATTGACTCAATTCAAGACTTTATCTCTATTATGGCATTGAATGGCATTAAAATGTTTTTCAATATTTTTAGGGATTGAAAGAGATTAAACCAAGTTGAGTTATAACCAAATGAGGGCATCAAATGTCATTCAGGACAAAAACGGGATTCATTGGCATTTAAAGGCATTCAAACGACTGTTTTTTTAAATGCCATACAATGCCTTTCAATCCTCAGCTTCTTACAGATTAAGGATTAGCGATTACGATTCACTGTGCGTTAGGCTTATAGCCCAAAGCACAACGAATACGGTTACAAGATCAGGGCATGAGATAATAAAGGACAGAGACTGTTTCTGTCCTTTTCTATTTCATGCTCTGGTCCCGTAACCGTATTTCTATCTGCTTATGCCTTTATGACGATCATCGGTCACTTGACGTCAGGTGACGATCATGTCCACTGCTCAACCATCAGGGATGGGTAAAAGTAGAAAACTCGAGGTTTTCTACATTATAAAAAATACGTACTATACGTAGAAAATCCCCCATTCCCTCTTTAAACCATGTATAATAAGCCTAAAGCACAACGAATCGTAATCGCTAATCCTTAATCGTAAGAATGAGAGGAAGCAGGACAGAGATATATGTCTGTCCTACTTCCTCTCATTCTTACGATTAAGGATTAGCGATTACGATTCATTGTGCGTTAGGCTATACACTGCGATTCATATATGCTGTTCTTCCGGTTTATTGTTCGAACAATAAACGAACAATGAACCAGAAGGACTGCATATATGAATCGCACTGTACTTCACGTATAATACGTACCCATCCCTGGCAACCATACAAGCAACTTAAGGTACGGTCACACCTCGACAACTGCCTGCCTGCGCAGGAGGCAGCCGATATGAGATAACAGAGGACAGAAATAGAAATTTGAATTTTTTCTCTCCCTTTATCTCATATCGGCTGCCTGCGCAGGCAGGCAGTTGTCGAGGTGTGACCGTAACTTTAAAGGTGAAGTCTATAAGGATATCAAGTTGGGTGGGGAGAAATTCAAAATGGCGGCTACCTGGATAGAGGCGCATGAATTCTTCCAAAATGACATTTGATCGAATGCCATTTGATCGAATGGTCATTAGGTCGAATGGACATTCGATCGAATGGACTTTTGATCAAATGGACATTTGATCGAATGGACTTTCGACCGAATGGACATTTGATCGAATGGACATTTGATCGAAAGGACATTTGATCGAATGGACTTTTGATCGAATGGACATTTGATCGAATGGACTTTCGACCGAATGGACTTTTAATCGAATGGACATTAGATCAAATGGACATTCGACCGAATGGACATTTGATCGAATGGACATTTGATCGAATGGACTTTTGATCGAATGGACTTTCCACCGAATGGACTTTTGACCGAAGGGACGTTTGATCGAATGGACTTTTGATCGAAAAGTGTTTACAGTGTTCAATTTTTTGTCGGCAGATGGAGCTAGGAGTACTGAAATTTAATTTGTGTGTGTATTTTATTGATGGAGTACTCCTAGCTCCATCTGCCGACAAAAAATTGAACACTGTAAACACTTGGAACGCACGATAATTAGTATCCATAGACTGCTGTATAATAGAGAGTAAACTCACATTAAAAAAACACTTCGGCCGAATGACTTTTCGATCAAAAGTCCATTCGATCAAACGTCCCTTCGGTCAAAAGTCCATTCGATCAAAAGTCCATTCGGTGGAAAGTCCATTCGATCAAAAGTCCATTCGATCAAATTCCATTCGATCAAATGTCCATTCGGTCGAATGTCCATTCGATCTAATGTCCATTCGATTAAAAGTCCATTCGGTCGAAAGTCCATTCGATCAAAAGTCCATTCGATCAAAAGTCCATTCGGTGGAAAGTCCATTCGATCAAAAGTCCATTCGATCAAATGTCCATTCGATCAAATGTCCATTCGGTCGAAAGTCCATTCGATTAAAAGTCCATTCGGTCGAAAGTCCATTCGGTGGAAAGTCCATTCGATCTAATGTCCATTCGATCAAATGTCATTTTGGAAGAATTCATGCGCCTCCCTGGATAACAGGTTTGCATTGCAGTCAATGGAACGAAATCAGTTTTTGTACAATAACTTTTAAAAAACAAATTTTCGAACCTATGTTTGTTAACAAATTATTTTTCATTTATCGAAAGCTATTTTTTAAAATAATAAAAATGTGTAAATTTTTTATATGAGTTTTTATTATTTTAAAAAATAGCTTTCGATAAATAAAAAATAATATGTTAATAAACATAGGTTCAAAAATTTGTTTTTTAAAAGTTATTGTACAAAAACTGATTTCGTCCAATTGACTACTGCAATGCAAACCTGTCATCCAGGTAGCCGCCATTTTGAATTTCTCCCCACCCAACTTGAATATCCTTATGCGAAGGACTAGCAGTGATGGGCATTTTAGCAATCATGAGTAAATGACAGGTAAATTACCTGAATCAGGTAATTTACGTAAAAAACTGGTAAAATACCTAGGTCAAGAAGACCTAGGTATATAGGGAGGTAGAACTTAGGTAGTGGGGGTAAGTTATGGAAACTTCTCCTCAAGTAGGCATAGCTTTGAGTTTGACACTGTGCGCGGTAAACTTCTGCGCACGTTTTTAATTATTTTTGTTGTGGCCACCCTGAATTACCAGCCAATCAGAAGACTCCTTTAGAAAACCTACTTTCTGAGTTTCGGACAAATGAAAATTCGGTGACTTGCGTGGTCGGTGACTTAAGGAGTGTGACAAATGCAAGTTCGGTGATTTCAAAGTTCGGATAAATGCAAGTTCGGTAATTTCAAAGTTTGGCTAAATGCAAGTTCGGGGATTTAAGAGATCGGCCAAACGTGAGTTCGGTGATTTCAAATTTCGGACGAATGTAAGTTCGGTGATTTTAATTTTCGGATAAATGCAAGTTCGGTAACTTAAAAGATCGGCCAAATGCAAGTTCGGAGATTTAAGAGGTCGCCCAAACGTGAGTTCGGTAATTTCAAAATTCAGACGATTGTAAGTTCGGTAATTTTAAAGTTCCTTTATTTTGTAATTTATATTTATTTAATTTCCTACTATGTAAAATTCAATCCAATACAATGACTGCACTTTTCAATTTCTTATACAAAAATAGTCTTGCAAATAATAATTAGATTAAACAAAAAATCGCTTCTTTTAATGTTCTTTGAAAACATAATTAGAAAAGATAAGAAGTCAGATATGAAACAGTTATAATTCTTATACTTCGCATAAATTGATTTCCGAAATTGTGAAATTTTATTCATTGAAAATTCGAAATAATGATCTTTGGGGTATAATCATGCGTCCCCACTGGAAAATTATGATTAACCGAAAAATATGAAGATGACAATATATAACTATATTTTCTTTCAGGTTACGAAATTTTTCGAATTTTGTTAGTTATTTTAATAAAAGTAATTTCGTTTCTTCGCATTTTCAATATTTTAAACTATTTTTTTAAATTTGGTCTCACGTTGTATTTTTGTGCGCAGAAAGCTACTGCGCACAGTGTCTAACTTTAGGTATGCCTAGAGTTCCTATAAAGAGAGTTAGGGCACGTGCCCCCTTCCACTAGCTAGCCTGTTGACAAACCGGAGACGGAAGTGACGATGAAGTAATTTGTGTGATTGGTTGAAAAGGGCGGGCGAAATTTAAAAATGTCTGTTAAGAAAGCATTTTTAAATCAGCGCGCTCTTTTCAGCCAATGAAAAAACTTTCAATACACTTCCGTCACCGGTTACGCTGAGCCAATCAAAAGTTGAACCTCACGTGTCCTAACTCTCTTTATAGGAACTCTACTCTGCACGTGAGCGGTAGGGATAATTTTGTTCATTTAAAATGTACGAAAAAGTTCAAATAAAATGGAAGTTCATTTAAAATGGAGGTCAATTAAACCCGGCAAGAAGCCTTGAAAAGAAAAGAATTACATTTATTTGACATTTACTCAAGTCACGTGTAACTCAGTGGTTACTTTCGTGGACTTGTAACATAAAAATTGAGGATCGATTCTTATATTTATTAAATTTTTTTCAAAAACTGAATTATAAGGAATAGAATTTTGTTATTTTTAATTCATAATGCAGAATCATAAAATGAAGGGAAATTGAAGTATTAAGTAGAATTAATAAAATTAATTCTAGCTTATTCCAGCCTTCTTGCTAGGAATGGAAGCGTACTGTAGATTATAGGCCTAAGCAGATAGAATACGGATACGGGACCAGAGCATAAGACAGAAAAGGACAGAAACAGTCTCTGTCCTTTATTATCTCAAGCCGTGCTCCCGTAACCGTATTCATTGTGCGTTGGGCTTTACATTGGCAAGTATTTTCTGATTGGTCTATTCTATTCCCCTGATACCTTATAAGGATATTCAAGTTGGGTGGGGAGAAATTCAAAATGGCGGCTACCTGGATGGCAGGTTTGCATTGCAGCCAATGGGACGAAATCAGTTTTTGTACAATAACTTTTAAAAAACAAATTTGCGAACCTAGAGTTTATTAACAAAATATTTTTTATTTATCGAAAGCTACTTTTTAAAATAATAAAATTGTATAAAATTTTTATATGAGTTTTTATTATTTTTAAAAATATCTTTCGATAAATGAAAAATATTTTGTTAATAAACATAGGTTCGCAAATTTGTTTTTTGAAAAGTTATTGTACAAAAACTGATTTTGTCCCATTGACTGCAATGCAAACCTGTCATCCAGGTAGCCGCCATTTTGAATTTCTCCCCACCCAAATTGAATATCCTTATACCTTCCTATATGACTTCACCCTTGTGCTTTACTTTTGTCTTATTCTACTGCACAGCAGTGCCATAAGTTTGTCTCGCTTTCGCACTAGTTATGGGTCCTAGACGGTCTGGGCACATAACTAGTGCAAGAACAAAACAAACTTATGCCACTGCCCTGTAGTAGAATGAGACAAAAGTAAAGTTACCAAACGAGGTATAAAAGCACCTTTACACAGGGTTGTGTACGTAACATACCAGAGGTATGTATGTTACATATTTTGTTAGGGTGAAGTCTGATGCTAGGGATTAATGGATTAGGGATTAGAATAGACCAATCAGATAATTGGTCACATTGGAAAGCATTTTCTGATTGGTCTATTCTAATCCCTGATCCATTAATCCCTAGCATGAGACGGCACCCTTACTACATGTTACCTAAGTAAGTTACCTACCAAAAGCCTAACGCACAATGAATCGTAATCCCTAATCCTAAAGATACGCTCCCAGCTCGGCGTCTGCCTGCCTGCGCGTGCAACCGATATGAGAGAGAAGAAGACGGAAATATAGTTCCGTCTTCTTCTCTCTCGTGTCGGTTGCACGCGCAGGCAGGCAGACATCGAGCTGGGAGCGTACCTTTAATCGTAATAATGAGAGGAAGCAGGGCAGAGATATATGTCTGTCCTACTTCCTCTCATTCTTACGATTACGGATTAGCGATTACGATTCATTGTGCTTTAGGCTAAATTTGTTACATAATGCATTTTTTTGGTTGGTGGGGGGGGGGGGTGGGGGTAACATATCTAAAACAGGTATGTTACTTGATGTAACATACCGGTAACATACGTAAACATCGAGTGACGCGTCATTACCCAACTCTGCCTTTACATCTTGCCAGGGTTGGGAAATGACGCGTCACTCGAGGTTTTCTACGTATGTTACCGGTATGTTACATCAAGTAAGACCTTAAGCAGATAGAAACACGGTTACGGGACCAGAGCATGAGACAGAAAAGGACAGAAACAGTCTCTGTCCTTTATTATTTCATGCCCTGCTCCCGTAACCGTATTCGTTGTGGTTTGGGCTATACTTTCAAGAGATCGGGTTGGCAGCAATGCTGCGCACCAGGCACTACCACCAGTTCTTTTTTCTTTCAAATTAGTATGTTGGCAACGCCGACAATGAACTTCCTTTTCCTCTTTCATTTGCGTTCTGAAATCCTCTAGCGATGGTATGTGTTACATTTTCTACAATTTTTAATGATTTTATTTGAAAAAGTTCTAAATCTAAGTGAAGTTTGTGCAAATTTAGAAACATTCTATTGCCTTTTATTGTTTTCCATTACAAATATCTGCATTATGTTTAGTGCGTGCCTCCAAAAGTGAAAACGCATTGATCTAACCTAAAATTGAAAACGTGGTTTGTTGTAAATTTTTGTTTTTTCGTGAAAAAATGTACAAATTTAAAAATAGTGTTGACTTTTTGTGTAAAATTTTTTATTTCATGATTAATGTGTTTAATGTTAACGTGGTTAAAATATATTTTCTTGTAAACAGCATACTTGTTGAAAATGTGAAGCTTGTCGACATTTCATTTACTTTATTTTCATTCAGGCTTCTAAGAAATCACTGTATTTTGTAAAAATGTTGGAATTCAACCAAAATAACTAATGTTTGAGGGATATTAAACGTAAAATAATGTACAAATTTAATATTTTTGACACATCAGTCGATTTGAATCAGAATAATTTCCTAAGATTGAATTAATGCTAATTAAAATTAAACATCTTTTTGTATAGCTTTTCCTAACAAAATCACATTTTTTCTAAAGAATCAGTTATTCGTGATATTGTAAATAATTATATTAGTTGTATTGTTTATAATTTCGAAATAACAAGTAAAATCACAGAAAACCTAATTCAATATTTTTCAGTATCTACTTTTATTCTAAAAGTTCCATTTTATAAATTTGCACAAAATTTTAAATGAATAATTATTATAAGAGTAATAAATAAATTTTACTCGAGATTGTGTTTTGAAATGATGCAACCTTAATCACCAGAATTATTACCGTGTTGGTAAAAACTGATTTAATGAGTCTGATCATAAAAAAACTGTCGCATAAAAATCCTAATTTTAGTATTAATTAGTGTTGCTAATAGTTTTATTTATTTTTAGCCTCCTAAAAAGGACTCGAAGGGTTCTTCTAAGCAACCTCAGAAGACCCAAAAGAAGAAGGAGGGAGGATCTGGTGGTAAAGCCAAGAAGAAGGTTCGTATTTTAAATATTCTGAATTTTATATAAGAGTCAAACCATTATATTTCACCCAAAGTCGTTGCGGACTAATTTTACAAAAATCTGATTATTTGTAATATTTATTTTTGATGTCTGTACAAAAAGTTTTGGACATTTATTTTTAAAAACTTTCTATAACTGCTTTGTAATTTGACTTAGTAACTTGAGTTACAAGAAAAAAAGGTTATTTTGACAATAAATAAAAAAGCACATTAATCTTTTAGATAACATAAATTTTCTTTTTGGTCATTGTTAAAAGCAGTTTAATGTACTTATAATAATTAATTATTGAATTAATAAGGACAAAATTTTGGATGAAAATTACTTTTAAAACTTACTTGCAAAATGTTAAAAATTTCAAAGTTTTAATGAAAGTTTTCTATTAAGAGTTCAAATATTTTAATATTAAATATTATCACATCTTGAGTACCTACTTTTAATGTACTTTAATATGATTTTTTAATTTTATGGAGAAATATGAAAACTTTTACCTTTATTATTGAAATTTTGGGAAAAAGCAATGTTTTTAAACTCTAATAACTCCTTACCAGAGGCGTGAAAAAATCCAATTTTGGTTTTGAAATTTAAATTTGACCCTTCTTTTGAGAGTATCAAAATTTGGCGTTGGAGAATCTTCTACTTTTTTAGTTTTTCCAGTTTAAGAAATGTTTCCAAATACGGACTTGAAGGTTAAAATGCAAGTATGTAGTTTTGTAAAACTAAAGTTACCTGCTGTCAGATTGTGAAATTAAAATAAAAAAATTTTGTTATAAAATTACTTGTATTTTAACCTTCAAATTTGTATTTGAAAGCACATTTTTCAAATTGTAAAAACTAAAAAAGTAGCTGATTCGCCAACACCAAATTTTGATACTGTGGAAACGAGGCTCAAACTTAAATTTTAAAACCAAAATTGGATTTTTTCATGATTCTAGTAAGGAGTTATTAGAGTTCAAAAACACTGCTTTTTCTAAAAATTTCAGTAATTAAGGTAAAAGTTAGTATGTCATATGGAAATACATTAAAAGTAGGTACTCAAGATGAAATAATATTTTATATTAAAATATTTGAACTCTTAATAGAAAACTTTAATTAAAACTTTGAAAATTTTGACATTTTGTCCTTATGAATTCAATAATTAATTGATATAAGTAAATTAGACTGTTTTTAACAATTATCAATAAGGAAAAAAAAATTGTACCTACATCAAAAATAAATATGACAAGTTATCAAATTTTTGTAAAATTACTCAGCAACGACTTTAGGCAAAATATAATGGTTTGGCTCATCATTTTTCTTTTATTTCTTGATTTAATTCCATTATTTTTGTCTTACTTTGCAGAAGTGGTCCAAGGGAAAAACTAGGGATAAATTGAACAATCATGTATTGTTTGATAACAGCACTTATGAAAAATTGTACAAAGAAGTACCTTTATACAAATTGATCACTCCATCAATCATCAGCGATCGATTGAAAATTCGTGGATCCCTTGCCAGAAGAGCTCTTATTGAATTAGAAAAGAAGGGATTAATTAAGCAGATTGTGCAACACCACGCGCAATTAATTTATACTCGTTCCACTAAAGTAGATGAGTAAACAAAATTTGTCTTTAAAATAATGAAGAAAAGAAAATAAAGGTACATAAATGGTCTATGTAACAATTTCGAAACAATACAGTTTTTACTAAATAGTCATAATTTTTATTTATAGACTTAACCCAACTTCGACTTTTTATTATAGAAAAAAAATTTAACTGGAAATAATTATTTATTTCATTTAAATTAATGATTTAGTTGACTGTTATTCATTGAATCTGTATTTATATTGAATACAATTTTAAGTAATTAGAACTATTAATACTCATTTTTAATTATTTTCACTATTTTTCAGTCTTTCCCACGAATTTTATATTTGCTTTCCGTAAATTTTAATTATATTAATTATTTTTCTACAATAATAAATGAGTTTATTTGTCAACTACTGTCTTTAATTTTCAAATTTCTTTCTAAAATTTTTAATTATTTTCATAAATTCTCAATTATTTCCTCAAAATACAAATATATTCTTGAAATTTTTTATTAATTTCATTAATACTTATTTTTAGTCATTTTTAACTACTGTCATTTTTCAATTAATCTTTTGAATTTCTAAATAATTATAATTGACGTAAATTTCAATTACTGTTATCTATATTGAATTTTTTCTATTAATTTTATTAACTTTTTTATGATTTTCTTATGTTTCAAATATATTTAATTTTTCAATTATTTTTTTCAAATCTGTTCACAACACAATTTATTAAAGAAAATGTCTATTCTAAAACTTTTCTTTTTGAGTTTTAACACTACCTTACACAAACTTCTCTAAAATGTTTTCCTTTTTTTTTTAAATTTTAACACATTACCGTTTATGAGGAACGTGACATATAATCATAGTAGTTTTTTATATGAAATTTTATTTTCTTTCAAGTTCCATTATAAAGATTTGTTTAAAAAATTTATTTACAAAATAACAGATATTTTTTTCAACATAATTTTTCGAAGTTTATTCATTGAACAAATTTTTTTCATATTAAAGCAGTTATTGGCATATTAAGATAATCCAAAATGTCGCGTCCACGGTCTTTGAAATTTTCAAAAATCAAATTGTTTAATATGTTTTATTTCTCAAAGAAAAATCCAGTATAAAGAAAATTTTTGGGATTACTTCTAACAAATTTGGTGTCAAAATAAATTTTAAAAATGTTTGACTACAAATTTTTTGATAAATCGAGTGCAACTCAATTTAAAGGTTTTTGATCGCTTATTACAAATTATTACAAATTTGGTACCAAAAAATAAATTTTCAAAACATGGCTTTCAAAAATTTTAAACTCTTAATTTGAGAGAATTTATCTGATTTCTCAATTTTAAGTACATAAATTAAATAATCTTTATGAGAAAACAATGTATTAAAAAACTGAACACAAAAAATTACTCACTCAAAATCAGGTTTTTTGCCTTTTTTTAATCCTTGAGACTTAGAATGCAAAAGTATTCTAAATTTTTTTTTCTTAGTTGATAATTTCTTCGTAGGTTAAAACCTTTTTTTCTTAATTTTGTAGGGCTATTTTGCCTATATTATTCGCAAATTTATAAAATTTCTTGATTTTTTGGATCTAAAAACAGTCTTTGTTAGGATTGCGTGTTTAAAAATAAATTTTTAAAATTGTTTTTCTTAATATTTCGTTCAAACCACTTAATGTTTAAAGAATATAGTTATAATTCATTATTGGAACAAATCCGAGAAAATTGTAGTTAACGATCCGGAAAAGTTGCCGGGGATTTGATAAAGATAATTCGCAAGGCAACCCTGAATGTATATTTAATATTTATATTTTCCGTTATAAATTGGTAATAATTTCAACAAGTTTGCGTTTATAAATAATTAATAATTATTACACTAGAAAATAAATAAAAGTAAATTAAGGTATTTCTCCGATGGACAGTCCCTGCCAAAAGTTAGTATTTCAGTTAATAGCGATTATTAATTAATATTATTTATTTCTTAACTTATTATTGACCATGAACAGTTGATCTGATATCGGACAATAGTTTTTTAATAAGAATGTTTCAAAAATTAACAAAAATTGCTAAATTTTCAACGTTTTTTAAAGATACCTTTTTCCGAAGTCTATATATTTTCTTACCATTTTTTAAAAAATGGTACAATTTAAGTAAATAATAGTTTATTTTCTTGTGAAAAACAAACTCTACAACTTCACCTCGTCAGATTTTTGAAAAAGTGGATCATTTTTTAAATAAACCAATTTGTTTATAAATATTTAGAAAAATTTAGAAATTTATTTATAAACAAATTGCTGTATTTAAAAAATTATCCACTTTTTCAAAAATCTGACGAGGTGAAGTTGTAGAATTTGTTTTTCTCAAGAAAATAAGCTATTATTTACTTAAATTGTACCATTTTTTAAAAAATGGTAAGAAAATATATAGACTTCGGAAAAAGGTATCTTTAAAAAACGTTGAAAATTTAGCAACTTTTGTTAATTTTTGAAACATTCTTATTAAAAAACTATTGGCTGATATCTGATCAACTATTCATAGTCAATAATAAGTTAAGAAATAAATTATATTAATTAATAATCGTTATTAACTAAAATACTAACTTTTGTCAGGGACTGCCCATCGGAGAAATACCTTAATTATACATAATTCTTTAAATAAAATAATTTATACAACATGATTTACAATTTTATTGGAATTTTTTAAAATTTAAACTGAAAAAGTCGTGGAGTTTTAAATTCAGATATTTAAATTGGATCATTGCAAACAATAACGAGTAAAAGCAAACAGATAAACACTTTTTTTAAAAGCAATCTGAAAAACGAAAGTTGTACAAGGAATTAATAAAATTAGGTACTTGAATAATTTTAAAATTGTATTTTTGTGACTCGTTTTTATATTTTGACAAAGATTTAGATGTGGTTAAAACTTTCTGTTATTTATTGATATTGTGACGTGGGCTCTATTTTAATATTTTTTTGATAAAACTTAATTCTTGACACATCATTTCAAAAAATTATTCAGGTATTTATTAATTTATAATTTACTTTCTCTTTGCTCTTGTCTTTTTATCGCTAATACATTTTTCTTATAAAAAAAAGTAACAAAAAATGTAAAAGTTTTACATATTATATTATATATTATACATATTAAATTATTACACGATTAAAGACCATTTTTCTAGAATTAAATATTTTGATATGCATTATCAACATTATCAGTTGACAGTCGCCTTTTGCTGTTTTCATTCACAATACGACTATCATAATTTAAATTTCAAAAGTCGTATATTTTTATATTTTAAAATTAATTTATCATCATACACAGAAAAGAACAAAGTTTTTGAAAATTAAAACACTGGTTTAATACAAGTATTTAATAGTTTAAATAAAATTATTACTCGGCAAATGGCACTTTATTTTCATTAATCTCCAATTGCCGAGTCACGTTTTCTTGACAACACTTTCTATTGTTTTTATGGGGTTAAAAATCCCATGTGTTTACAAACGTCAGAAAAGAAACTGTTAAGATACTTTTATTTGAAGAGAATATTAAGATTTTTTTAATACATGTGATTCTTTACATTTTTTAAACAAAAACTTGAATAGATAATAATTTTTTAATTCCTCAATTTTAAGAATAGAAATTTTTTAAGTGAAAACGACAATTGGGTCCAGAAATCGAGCCATTGGTATCAGAGTCTCGACAAATGGTATTTATATACAATAAATTTTCATATTAATTTTTTGTTTATATATATTTATGTACTACTAGAAAATTATATAAAAACTTCAAACTTTGATTATATTTTATTTAAATAAATTTTTGCTATGCATGTAAATAGTTTTATTTATGAGTTATTAATTAAATTCTAATGCAGTGTCACTATTTTCTCGACAATTGGTTTCTCCACCATATTACGAATATAATTTTCTGTTCAAAAATGACTAAAGCCTTTAATAATTAACAGAATAAAAAGTTCTTTTTTCTAATTTAAAGCTTAATAAATTTCTAACAACTTTGTGATCAATGATCACTGATCATCGATTTTTAAAACAAAATTTTGTTAAAGTCTTGTTAACCTCGAAAGTTAATAAATAATATACATATAATTAGACATCTTTAAAATAAAAATAAATTAATTTGCTTATAAACTTGGTGACAATAAGACAATGTTTGATAAATAAATATTATATGCTCATTTAAAATAAATAATTTTGTGTCATCAGATAGGTGAAAAAATTAATTGCTTCTTTTAATCGTAGTATTTAATTCATAAAAAAAAATGTTACCATAGTTCATAACAATAAAGAGACAAAGAATTTCATTGTTGATTACAATTTGTATTTACAAGAAGTATGTTCATAAATTTCATAAAAATTTGAAGAAATACCAATAAGTTAGGTTCACCAAAAATAATCAAAAAACACCAAATTTAATTTATTTTAGAACTTTCGAGGTTAACAACAATTTAACAATTTTTACTGCAGAATTAGAAAGAACGCTATTAATTTACCTAGGAATACTGAAGTTAGATTACAGAATTATTTATATTACATTAGGTTTTTAAAGTAAAACAGTCTTTCAACTTTTTCTCGATTTCACGAAAATATGACTTAGGTAAGTTTTAATTTCTTACGGCGGTATACATCTACATAGCACTCTGCAAATTGATTAATAACGTGAATTTCAAAATTATTTATTTATTAATCAATTATAGAATATTGTCCATAAATTACAAATATAATCTACAAAATTTTAATTACTTTCTTGAATTTTTACATAATTTTAGATGACGGGAAATTGCTGAGGATTTTAAAAAATTTCCGCTAATTTGTTGAATTCTTTTTTATATTTTGTCTATTTTATTCGTAAATTAATTTACTGTTTCAAGTAATTTCTAGATTTTCTCGTTTTTTAAAAAAATGTGTTATTAGCATTAAGATCTAATATTTCGTAATTATTTTTTATTGGATGCTCTCTTAGATTTCCTTATTTATTTAGACTTTTTAACTTTTCATATTCTCACTTTTTCGGTGATTTTTTTTTTGATTTTTTCATATAGACTTTCTGATGTTTTTAAACCTTTTAATAATTTATTTAATTTGTTTTAGTTCTTCTTAAAACTAATTCTACTGGGTTTTCCTAATAAAAATGGCATATAGTACCGGACAGAATTGTCAGTCCACTAAAAAAATTGGTATTAAAAAAATGCCCTTCGTTTTTTGACGATATTTCAGTTAAAAATAAGTATACAGCCATTTTTAAAAACCCATTGGAAAGCTTATAAAATTTTGCGTAAAATGAGCATTGATTAATTACTTTTGGTTAAATTGAAACTGCTCGAGTGTAAAAAAAATCGTGCTCTAAATGAGGTGAAATTAAAATTAAAATCTTGTGGATTATTATTTTATTCAAATTATTTACATTTAAAAATTCTTATCCCTTGTTTTTTTGCTATGTTCGATTTATTGTTTGTATTATTTATTGAAGGTAATGATTATATAATATATAATTTACTTTTTATTTTTTCTTGTCGATGATAATAAGTAATACAGTTTTCCCTTATCAAACAAAAAATTATTTTGTAAATTGTATAATAACTGTATTTTAAAAAGTTTTAATTTATTCAAATATTTTATTTTATTTCTTTACTTTTCTAAAGATTTTATTTATTTTGATTCCTCATAGAGGAAGCTTTGTGATCGTTAAGATTTTCGATTTTCCTAAAATTGTCTAAATCAACGCATTTTCATCTAAACAGCGTAAATTTTCATTTTTAAGCAAATGTTCTGATGTGTGTGTGTATAGCTTTTTTTGTCGCCAGGATATCTCGAGAACCCTTCAACGGATTTCAATAAAGTTTGGATGACTTATTAAGCTCATAAATATCTAAATTTAGACACAGGGATTTTTGAAAATACTCAACTAAATTTTTTTGAGCACCTTTCATAAAAAAAATCGTTCCTTGACAAAATTTTTTTCCATGTTAAAAATACAACTTAAGGGATACAAAAATCATGTTCCTTATTTCAAAATGAATCAATTGATATATAACTTTTATAATTGATCAAAAATTCGTAAAATAATTCATGTTTTTTAATTTTTTTGCATTTAAAATACTTTTTTTTAATAAATTCTCCAATTAACTTTTATATTAATAATTTGTTGCTTCCTCCATGAAGAAGCAAATTATTTTGCTTAAATGGAAGTGAAATGTCCATGAAATGGACATAATTTTCACCTAGTTTAAGTTTGTATCAATTTGAAGTTTTGTTTTAAATTTTATTCACATTGTGATTTAATTTTAATTGAAATCAGATTTTGTAAAATTATTCCTTATATCCAATACATATTCCCAAATAAGGAATAAACTAAAAAATACTTCATTTTCGTTTAATAATTAATTATATTTTATAATTATTCAAAATCTTAATATATTTATATTTTTCTATAAATTTTATTTACAATTATTACATTTATTAATTTATGTTAATTTAAAATTTTAAATAATTAGAGGATCTCGTTAAATACATATTAACTGTTTTATTTCAATTTTTCTTTAAAAACAT
Source organism: Ganaspis brasiliensis (assembly GCA_037103525.1). Lineage (NCBI taxonomy): Eukaryota > Metazoa > Arthropoda > Insecta > Hymenoptera > Figitidae > Ganaspis > Ganaspis brasiliensis. The sequence goes on along the minus strand of JAZKLR010000369.1, from coordinate 767,324 downwards.
ACGTAAGATTTAATTTTAATTGGAATACAATTTTATTAACGCATTTTTTGTCAAAACGTTATTTTTTTTAAATTACATTGCTTTATTTGAATTTGAAATAGGATGTAACTATAATGAAATTAAACAATTTAGGCAAGATTTGTTGTTTCTTTATTACAAGTGTATTCTTGTACAAATTATTTATAGCCTTACATGTACATTCTTCTCCTCGACAGAATTTCACTGCGCGATATGTATTCTATTTAGCAAATGTCTAGTCAGAAAATTTTGATCTTGAATTTGAATTATTGTACCAACTGATTCTTATGTTAATCGTTCAAGAAAATTTTCACAAGACAATGAATCATAAAAACATTGCGTCAATTTACGGTGGAAAGAATTCTAAAACTATTAAGATTATGTTCCGTAGGCCTGAACGCAGTTCGACTAAAAATATACAAGTAACATCAAATAATAGTTTTTTTTTTCTTCACAAACACATACATTCCACAAAAAAGTTCTATACCCTCATCAAGATTGCACGTCAATTCCTCTGGATTCTCGATTCATTCGAATTACATCACTAAAGAGAATCATCGGACGCAATAAAAAACAATAAAAAATTGTAATCTACACTCAATATTAAAATACAAATCCTTGAGTAATTTCGACTCAGTTTTCTCTTTCTTTCTTTTTTCTTCATCGACAAATTCATTAAAGTATATGTACAATGTCCTTAACATTTTCTAAATATACATAGAATAAATTATCTATAATTAATTGTGTCCCCGAGCGAATCACTCTGCAAGTCTTGCGAACAAGTTGCGTAAAACCAGCGAGGAATTTGCAACTTCGAGGCAAATACAACTGCAGCTGCTCTAAAGAAAAGAGAAATAGAAAATAAAAAAATAATGTCAAATTGTATAAAAATTGAATAAGAGAATAAAATTTAGTATAAAAATCAAAAGAACATTAAATATGTTTATTTATTTCTTAAAAGAAAAAAAAATTGGCAATAATAAAATCGTTAAATAACTTAAAAAATCACAAATATATACAATTTTGCTGAACATTTTTTAGGGCAACTGCAGAGGTAATCGGTAAAAATCGTTCCCTCGCAGAACAGATTTTACCATCCCCTTTGTTTTCTAAAAAATAAGCAAGGTTCACCCTGTTTAGCGAAATTCGTACACGCGTTTCTATAAACTCGTCCGTCGAGTCATAAACATTTACAAAAATTATTTCATGACTATGAAAGTGGCAAATATATAAAAGTATACAGTTATGCAGAAATAAGAAGCTCATACACCTCACCCACTTGAAAAGCTGCTACTTACGAACGCTTAACGTAAGCCAAAATTCTACAAAGCGAAGGTAGAGCGCGATACTTAAGAATAAATTGTCCAACGAATATATTACGCATAATACGATAAAAATTCTCCTCATTTTCTACAACACAAATCTTAAGAATGCGTCATTTCGTCCTTAGGACAAATGCATTGTTCCGTTATGGCAATACGTATTCATATAAAAAAGTTGGCAGTTTCGAGTTTTGCTCTCGAAATTCTCAGTCTTCTCGATCCTTTCGGAAAAATTGAGAATTTTTCGGAACTGGAAATCGAAAAAAAAATTCTCTCTTCCATAGGAATGTTAATAGAAAATTTTACAGATTTTTTTCTATGGAGACATTAAATGGCAGCACCAGATATTAATAAATAACGGAAGAAGGACATAATGAGTTAATCGATTGAAGAGTCGTCTTAAAATTTACATGGCTTTCGCGAAGAACGAAGAAAGTCCAAAAAAGGTTTTAAGATCTATTTTTTACAAACATGGCCTATAAAAAAATGTATATATATACAAAACGATATTTTAATATTAAAATATTACATGGAAGATGAATAAAGGCCGATTCATACCTTTATTAATAAATGTCGATCATTATTTTTAACTAATTCATTAACATTAAGAAATTAAGGAATAAAGAATTAATATTCCATCACTAAATTCTGCAGTCCAAGAAATTAGCAAAGCCATTTTGTGTGTCTTTTTACCCCATCATAAAAAAATAACTCAGTTTATTTTTTATATATGATATTCTTGGTTGGAAATTAATCTCAAATTGCAGAATTTTTTATATTTGCAATTTTTACTAAGATGGATAAATCGTTTTTACCGTGAAATTCAAATTTGTGGGCATTTTTACAATGATATTCGTAATCAGCGCATCAAAATAGATAAGTAAATGTAGTTTCAGGAAAATTAAATTTTCCCCCTTATAAAAAAAATTAAACGTAATTGAAAATATGAAATATCTTTTTCAAAAGTTTGCAACAGAACAACTTTTACTTTATTAGAAAAACAAAATTGCTTTGTCAACTTAATGGACTTTTCATGGATACAACTTTTTTTTTATCTACCGACAAAATTCGTTTCAAAATTAATATGGTCAAAATTAAAAATCAATTTTACCCTAAAAGTGTTTTTTAAAGAATTTGATAATGAGACATTTTTTTGCTAAAAAAAACTTTATCAGAAAATTAGAGAGATTTTAATCGTTGAAGTCGGAACTGTTTTACCAAAATTTGAGGAAAATAAACTTTTAAATGTCATAACTATTTCTTAAGTAATCAAATTGTTCCATGCTTTGCTTGAACCTGAAACAGCTTTTAGATTTTTTTTAATCCGTTAGAAAATTCTAAAAATGTTCAAAAATAAAAAAATCTGGAACATTAAAAAAGAAACATATTTAATTTATTCACGAACCATAACGTTTATTTTATTCAAATAATTTTTGTAAACTGTCTTCATAGGATTATATTTTTTGTCCCATTCTGGTAAGAAAATCATTTTGTTTTTAATTTTAAAGAGAAATTTCAAGTTTTTCAAAAATACACTAGTTATAAAAAAAGTTCCGAAATAAAAGTTGTTCCATTTAAAAAAATGTAAGAGAAAAATGTCAATTAAAATACTGCCATTTAGCAGAATTTACAATTAATAAAATTGTCATTAACCGATTTTTTATTTAATAAAATTGCTGTTTAACAGAATAGTCATTTAACAGAACTTCATTTTAGCACATTTTTTATGCTAGTTTTTTTTCCATAAAAATGTGCTAGAATAAAATTCTGTGAAACGAAAATTCTATTAAATAGAAATTCTGTTAAACAAAAATTGTGTTAAATGGAAATTCTATTAAATAAAAATTCTGTTGAATGAAAATTTTGTTAAACGACGTTTCTTTTAAGTAGACATTTTCTTAAATGACAATTCTAGCCAATAATAATATAAATGATAAATGACGATCCTGTTAAATAATAATTATGTTAAATGACAATTTTGGTTGATTTCAATATCTCTTTTTATAAATTACGCTCGTTTTTAATAAGAATAATTTACTTATTTATCTGGCCAATATTACTGTTATACTTAAAAATATATAATTTTGACTTTTAATGAATTTTTTGAAAAAGTTTTTGAACAAAATGCAAAATAAAGAAAACTGTCAGGAGATATTTTTTACATTTCTTTAAAGAATAAATTTTATTTGAATTTTGTTTATTACCAGTATACTTTTCGAAAAAGAAACTTGTCTGAAATTGTTTAAAAACATTTTGAGTATAAAATTAATATTTAGTTTCGACCATGTTCTTTGAAATGAACTGGATCTGCAGATACTATCAAAATTTACACCGAATGTTTCATAAGAAATTTAAACAAATTTTAAACCTAAATTTTGGAAGATTGTTAATGATATAAACTTTTGGACTTTGCTCTGCACTTCTTTTAGAAAACACAATGGGTTTCTAGTAGCTTCTTGATTTTACAATACAGATCGTATTATAATAATCGTCTTATAAACATTATTATCATCACAGTAAAAATATTTATCTTTTTTTTTTAACTATTGAACTTGTGCATTTGTGCGCGTGCACACGCCACGTATCTCTCGCTTTCGAACGTAAACAATTTTTAGGTAGTATAGTTGATGTTTAATGAAAATAAACTCGGTCGGCGTTGCTCAAAATTCAACGCACCTTCTACTCGCATTTCGAATTGATTATACTTAAATTATACACACCATTAAATAATAGTCATTGGTCTATCGATGCGATTCTTAAATTCCTAAATTTAAATTGCCAAGTTTTATTGGCAAATTTAATGATCAGTGAAATAATTACAAAAGAAAAATGGACGAAAAAGGTGGTCCTAGCACAGAGACTATAAATTACTTATCGCTTTATTATTTTAAAAATACGAAGACACGAATTTGTTGATAAATAAATAATGAAAATAAAAGAAATGGTTTTTGTCATGAAACGAAATAGATTTTGAGAAATAAGACTATTTTAAAGATAGTCTCATTTTTTTTTGTACACGAAGCGATTGAGTACTTTACTTTTTTAGAGTAAGATTTTGCCCAGTATTTGATTTTGTTAACCCTTACTAGTCACACTGGGGGTCCAAAAATACCCCATAGTTAAATTTCTTATTTTTATGTTTAATTTAAATTTTTGGTCAATATCATAAACTATAATGTTTAAGAGTAATTCCCGAAGAAGCTAAAAACATTGTGCTACGAGAAAAAATGTACAAAAGTGTGCCAAGGAAGGGTTAATGTTTGTATTTGAATTATATATATATATTTAGTTTGATCTGAAAATTTTGATGGGGCATAAAATGACAGAAAATGAAAAGTAGTGATTAGAGTGGATGGCACTAGTAAATGCTGGACAAAATCGACAGAAATCGCATCGTAACTCTAGCTAGCTGCCTGTACACGCTGCCTTATGAGAATAATAGTAATTATGTACAAAATTGCATATATTAAAACAGTCTTTGCTCGAGAGCACAACGAAGGGTGATGAATCGTCACACAGAGGTTTGTGTGATGCTGCCAGTGAGCCAGGCTCTGCCATTGCTCTTGTGCTCGGCAATCTCAAACTCGGAGTCGTCAATTTCGCAGAGATTCGTCGAGAGATCGCTGTTGCTTGTGGCACCAAGCAGTGAATTTCTCTCCTCGAGAGTAGTAATAACAGAGCCAATTTCGTCGACGTCGTCACCCTTATGACATCGGTTGCGTCGCGTGCTGGGAAAACCATAAGGCACTACGTCGTCTTCCTCCTCTTCAGATTCGAGGCCACCAAGGCGACCGTTTAGAGGATGTGTCTCGTTCTCTGTGTCCGTGTGTATATTATAGTGCGGCAGATACGAATTCGGATGTCTCAGATAACTCTCGGAGTCTTTGTATTTGTACTCGCCCTCGCCACCACTGTCCAGAGGATTCAGCCTCTGCGTCTCCGGACAAAAGTGTTCCGAAAAGTCTGTTCCGCATTCTGAATCACCAACGTATTCCGACTCTTGGTCTTCGTTCAATGTCTCGATATCTCTGGTAGTGTCTAATGCACCGTGCACTGAAAATTAAATTACATTAATTCCAGTTTCCAAAAAAAATACCCTTACGGAAAAATATGAAATGAAAATAATATTGTGGGTACGTAACGTATAATGTTTTTAGATAACGTGGCAAAAATTTGTTTTTGGCGCCATCCTTTTCCTATTTATTCGATTGTGGTGCTGGTATTTTTTTTAAAAATGAACTTCATTTTGTAATAAGAAATCCAAAAACCCTCCATGCTTCAAACATATCCATTAGTTATTAGAGTTTTGTGGACAAATCTTTATGATGAGGCTTTGGCATACATCCATGTCGTTCAGAAAGAAAGCAGCGCTTTTGTGGTTTACAGACTCCCCAAGGATAATTCTTGGGAAATCACTGGACATTACTGGGAAATTCCAACGATTTCTCTTAAAATTCTTGACAAATCACTGTACAAATCCTAGGAAATTCCTGGAAAATCTCTGGGCATTCCTGGAAAATCCCTGGCTATTCCTAAGAAATTCTAGAGAATTCTAGAGAAATTCCTGGAAAATTCCTAGAAAATCCCTAGCAATTTCTAGGAATTCCTGAGAACTCCCTGGCTATTCTTAAACAATTCCAGGTAACTCTTGGGGAATTCCTAAAAAATATTGCGAAGATACTAGAAAAATCCTAGGAATCCATGGGAAATTTCTGTTTATTCCTGTCTATCGTAAGAAATTCCAGGGAACTCTTATGAAATTCCTGAAAAATCTCTGGGCGTTCCTTTAATATTTCTAAGAAATGTTAAGAAAATAATGGAAAGATCCTAGGAAATCTCATGGATTTCCTGAGAAATTCCGGGGAATTCATGGGAACTTCCAGGGAATTCATGGGAACTTCCAGGGAATCCATAGAGGAAATTTCTGGCAATTCCTATGCAATTCCTGAAACTCTTGAGAAATACCTTGAAAATCCGTGGAAATAACTGGATAATCCCTAGAAAAGCACTCGGAAATTCCTGCGAATCATTAGCAATTCCTAAGAAGTTCTAATGAAATCTTGAAAAAATACTGGAAAGATTCTAGGAAACCCCTTGGCTTTCCTGGGAACTTCCTATGAACCCTGTCAATTCCTAGGAATTTCTAAGAAATCTCCAGTTATTCCTAAGCAATTACAGGGAACTCTTGAGGAATTCCTGGAAAATCTTGGAAGAATATTAGAAAAATTCTTGGACTCCATGGGAAATTCCTTCCAATTGTAAGAAATTCCCGGAAACTCTTGGGAAATTCCTGGGAAATCTCTGCAAATTCCTTTGATATTCCTAAGAAATTTTGGAAAAATACTGGAAAGATTTTAGGAAACCCCTTGGCCTTTCTGGGAACTTCCTAAAATACCCTATCAATTCCTAGGAATTTCTAAGAAATCTTTAGTTATTCCTAAGCAATTCCAGGAAACTCTTGGGGAATTCCTGGAAAATCTTAGAAGAATATTAGAAAAATCCTAGGAATCCATGGGAAATTCCTGTCTATTCCTTTCTATTGTAAGAAATTCTTGGGAACTCTTGGGAAATTCCTGAGAAACCCCTGGGCATTCTCGGAATATTCCTGAGAAATCTTGAGAAAATACTGGAAAAATCCTAGAAAATCCTTGGGCTTTCTGGGAACTCTTGGAAAATCCCAGGAAATTCTCGGTTATTCCTGAAAATTGCTGGCCATTCTTGGAAAATCCCTGTCTATTCCTAAGAAATCTTACTGAATTCTTGGGAAATTCCTGGAAAAATCCTAAGAAATCCCTGGGCTTTCCTGGGAACTTCCTGGAAATCCCTGGCTATTCCTAAGAAATTCAAGAAAAATTTTGGGAAGATACTAGAAATACCCTAGGAAATCCCTGGGAATCACTGTCAATTCCTAAAAAATTTCTGGGAACTCTCGGAAAATTACTGGAAATTCTCGGTTATTCCTGGCCATTCTTGGAAAAATCCCTAGCTATTCTTAGGAAATTCTAATGAATTCTTGGAAAATACTTGGAAAATTTCAAAGAAATCTTTGGGCATTTGTGGGCATTTTTTAGAAATCTCTGTCAATTCCTAGGAATTCCTGAGAAATCTTTAGCAATTCCTAAGAAATTCCTGGGAAAATTTGGAAATAAACTGGAAAAATCCTAGGAAATCCCTGAGAATGACTGTCAATTCCTAAAAAAATTTTAGCAACTCTTAGAAAATTCCTGGCCATTCTTAAGCAATTCTAATGAATTATTGGGAATTCATCGACAATTCCTAAGAAATCCCTGGGCCTTCCTAGAAAAATTCTAGGAATCCATGGGAAATTCCGTTCTATTGTAAGAAATTCCCGGGAACTCTTGGGAAATTCCTGGGGAATCTCTGCAAATTCCTTTGATATTCCTAAGAAATTTTGAAAAAATACTGGAAAGATCTTAGGAAACCCCTTGGCCTTTCTGGGAACTTCCTGAAAAACTCTGTCAATTCCTAGGAATTTCTAAGAAATCTTTAGTTATTCCTAAACAATTTCAGGGAACTCTTGGGGAAGTTCTGGAAAATTTTGGAAGAATACTAGAAAAATCCTAGGAATTCATGGGAAATTCCTGTCTATTCCTTTCTATTGTAAGAAATTCCTGGGAATTCTTGGGAAATTCCTGAGAAACTTTTGGGCATTCTCGGAATATTTCTGAGAAATATTGGGGAATTTTAACGAATTCTTGGGAAACTCGTGGAAAATTCCTGAGAAGCCCCTGAGCATTCCTAGGAATTCCTGAGAAATCTTTAGCTATTCCTAAGCAATTTCAGAAAATTCTTGGGGAATTTCTGGAAAATCTTGGGAGAATACTAGAAAAATTCTAGGAATCAATGGGAAATTCCTTACTATTGTCAAAAATTCCCGGGAACTCTTGGGAAATTCCTGGGAAATCTCTGCAAATTAATTTGATATTCCTAAGAAATCTTGGGAAAATACTGGAAAGATACTAGGAAATCCCTTGGCTTTCCAGGGAATTCCTGAAAAATCCTGGGAGAATACTAGAATAACCCTAGGAATCAATAGAAAATTCCTGGCTATTGCTTTCTATTATTGTAAGAAATTCCCGGGAACTCTTATGAAATTCCTGAGAAATCCCAGGTCATTCTCGGAATATTCCTGAGAAATCTTAGCAAATTACTGTACAAATCCTAGGAAATCCTTGGACTTTTTGGGAATCCATGAAAATTTCTAGCAATTCCTACGAAAATTCTGGAAACTCTTAAGAAATACCTTGGTAATCCCTGGAAACTCCATGGAAATTATTGGAAAATTCCTGGTAACTATTGGGGAATTTCTGGAAAAAACCTTGGCTATTTCTAAGAAATTCTAGGGAAGTTTTGGAAAATTTCTGGAAAATTCCTAGGAAATACTTGGGCATTCCTGGGAACTTCCTGGAAATCCCTGGTAATTCTTGGAAACTCTTGAGAAATTCTTGCAATTTCCAGGGAATTTTTGGGTATTTCTAAGAGATTCCTAGGCAATCTTAGATAATTTTTAGTAAATCTTTTGACATTCTTTTGAACTCTTGAGAAATCCTTATGAACTCCTGTGAATTCACTGGGAAACTCTTGGGAATTCATGGGAAATCCCTGGGATATTAAACATATAGAAATCGATATATCAAACTAGTGACAATTAAATTCATGTAACAGCCACGAAAACGTTGATTGTAGCAGCGCCTGCTCTTCGTATTGATTTTTTTAAAACGCTTTTGCTAAAATCTAATCATTTGTATATTTATGAGACGTGCTCCAAAGAAAGGTACCTTAAAAGCAAAACGTTAATTTTACTGGCGAGCGAAAAGAAAGGACAAGAGCGCATGTTTGTCTGTACAACCCGCTGATGTTTGGATTGTCTTGACTTAAAAAATATTCAATAAAAACATGTTCCTTATTCATATAATTAATAAGGAACCTGCAATGAAATTAAATCAATCATAATCCAAAAATTGAGTTTCTGCTTCTAAGATACCTTTCTTTGGAGAGCGTCACATATTTTTAGAAATGAATAATATTTCATGTCCCCAAAATACTCCATAGTTCACGTACGTATAATAATTTTTTCATGTCATATTCTTCTGTAAAGTAAATTATTTAATTATTACAGAACAGATACTTTGCAATTAAAAGAAAAAACTTTTCTTACTTGACGGTAACTGATGTGTGTTTGACTCGTTGCTTTCGTTACTGTGGAAACTGGACGAGTCTGGAACTTCACTTCCAGGAACTTCTGTGATATTTGGCAACGGGTTTTGATTTGGTCTGACCCAGTCTGAACAGTCCCAGTGATACCCTAAAATATTTTTTAAATTAATGCTTTGAATACCAAAACTTCAACTTGAAATCGAAAACACTTCGGGAACCCTTAAAAAACACAAGTGGGTGTAAATTTAAAAATGTAATTATTTTATTAAGAAGTTTTTCTGTCGCAAAGCGATTGAAAGCTCGTGTATCAGAGAGTAATGAAAAATTCTATAAAGTTACAGGCAAAAAGCACACTCGTTTTATATGATGTTGAGGCATAATAGTGGCGCAATTTTATTTTAAACATAAAAGAAAAAAATTTTGAAAAATATTTCTTTCTCGTGTTTCAACGTTTGTTTCAAATGACTTGTTTATATTTAAAAATATAAGATCTCAGGATTAACTAATAAAATCTTAATTATGTTTTTATGCTGTCACTTACATTAAAAATAATAATTGTATTTTCCTTGAAATTTTAGGATTTATTAGTTAATCCAGCGTTCAGTTTAGATTTTTTATATTTTCCAATATAAATTTTGTATTTGAGAGAAACGAAGTCAACTTTGTCCGAATTCGTCTTTCTCTAATTCGCTAAGATGGGATAAAAACAGAGACATCGTTTTCTTTGTCATACTAATGGAACCTGCTCACAGATTTATTACAATCCTCGTTGCATCTTGTATATTCATCTAATATAAAATTGTAAATAGAATTGGTAGTTTTTGGAAAAAAAAATACATAAAATTTGAGACTAGAAAGAAATATTGAATTTATAAACAATAATAAACAAGTTTTACGCCACTGAAGCAAGGATTGACTTACCACCGACAATGCGAGGATCATCCTCAGCTACTGAAAGAGATGTAACGGAGGTACCACCTCCGTGAGGCATCTGCCGGGTAGAATTTAGTAGAAGTCCTCCAGTGGTCAGCTCTGATACCACTGGGCTCGCTCGTCTCAGGTCTGTTAGTACACACACGACACGCATTTGTTAATCAAAGTTTGCTTTAAAAACCAAACTTGCACCAGAATAACTTTCATTGATAAATGTAACGTTTTTTTTCAGTCCATCTTAGGACTTTATTTGAAGATAAAAACTCAGGCAAACAATATCTTCTACTATAGCTGGCAAAAAATTTCTCCAAAAGAATTAAAAATTTTTAAAGTTCAAAAACGATATTAGATTTAATTAAAAATCTTCCAAATTCAACGACATTCGGAACCGTTTTTATTAATCCGAACTATTCAAAAATTTTGAATCAACATAATTTAAATTTGAATCCACGACTTTATTTCGATGATAAATGATTCAAGATCTAATCGTATTTGATGCAATCCGACAAATTTTTATTAGATTCGATTCAAGGCTTAAAATTCCTGATTCCAGATCTAAAAATCCTAATTCCCACATCTATAGTTAGCTCCAATTATTTAACAACACGAACTTCTAATTTTTTTTTATCAGACTAAGGGTAAGTTTATTAAAATATATCGACACCAGGATGTCTAGCAATTCGTGAATTGAAAAAGTTGGGAATTTAATATTTCATGAAAAAAAAACCGGGAATTTGAAAGAAGAGCTGGGAATTTTTAAGAAATTCCAATAATTCGTAGATGATTCCTCAAAATCTGAAACTTGTATTCTTCAATAACTTCAAAAATTGAATTTGAAATTGTCAAAATGCAATTTAAAAATCTTGGTCAGAAAGAGAGTCAAAAATAATATTACATTTATGACGCAATATGCAGAAAGAGCCCGAAGAAGGAAAAAACTTTACGTTATGTTCAGTGAGTTTTACCTTGATTAAAAGTTCCTTTTTAATTATCTAAGTCAAAATCAGTTTTTTTGATTATTTTGGATGGAATAAAGACTTAAACATCAATGGTTGGTATAGAAAGTTGATCCTCTTTTCATTCAAAAATTCGCAAAAGTAACCTAAAATTCTTTTCTTCTTAGGTCCCTTTCTTCATATCGCGTCATATTTTGAATAATTTCAAGTTATTCTAATGAAAATAAATCCCAAACGCCGCTTAAATCAAACTTTAATTTATTCAGACTTTTAAATTTTAATTAATTTCAATTTTAACAATCAAAAGTTATTTCTTTACATATAATTTTATTATACTTTAAATATTTATGACTTTTTTTAATTTCCTAACTTTATTATTAATTTTTTTCTTCAAAATTCTTTTTTTCGAGTCATAGATTTTCTTTCATTTTCTTTCTGTTTACACAAATTTAGTATTTCCAATTTATATTTAAATTTTCTTCATTTTTGGAATAATTTGCTAAAAATTGTTATTTTTAAAAGAATTTTCAATTCTTTTTCTAGACTTTTAACTCCTTTTTTTTACATTCTCTTATTTTATTCTTTCTTCTTTTTATTTTTTTACTTTATTATCCACGGTTTTTATACTATTTATGGTTTTTTTAAACTTGTTAACTTTTTCATATTTTATTAATTTTGTTTAAAAAAAGTTCTTTAATTTTTCAAAACATTGCTGTATAAATTTATAATTGATCTTAGTTTTTTCTATTCCTTAAAACTTTTTGATTTCGTCTTAAGTTTTTTAATTTTTCGTCAATTTATTCGGTCTTTTATAATATTGTTAAGCACTTTTTGAAGTTTTAATAATTTTGTTAATTCTTATTATATTTCTAATTTTTTTAAAAATATTTATTTGGTATTTTTCTATACTTTTTTATAATTTATTCATTTTTATAATCTATTAATTTTTATAATTTTTTAAGGACTATTCTTCTTTTTTTTCAATTTTATGTAAATTTGATCTTCTGATAATTTTTTCATTTTATCATTATTTTTTAAAAATTCTTTTCCCTTTCTCAAAAATGTTAAATTTCTTTGTATTTCATTTTTCACTTTAAAGAAAATTTATTTATTGTTATTTAAAGTTTTAAAAAACATCTTAAACATCTTAACTAGAGATGAGTCGTAGAATGTCGTAGAATAAAATTTAGATATCTTATATTTATGGTTTTAATTTGACAAAATATATCCATAAATATTTTAAGTTTTTAAAAATTTATCGTTTTATTCTTCTGTAGTTTTCATTTTTTGTTTTTAAAATTTTATTATCTTTCGTATATTTTATCGCGTGGTGACTTGATTTAAAAAAAAAATTAAGCATGTTTCTCTAAAACTCTCTAATATTTTATTAAGACATTACATTACCATATTTTTGAATTTTTCGCCTATTTTCTTGATAACTTTCTTAATTTTCTCATTTTTCAAAAATTTATTTATTTTTAGTAGGCTAAAGTGAGTAGGCTTTTCAGTTATATTTCTACATTTTCTATTTGTTTTTAAATTTCCCATTTTAAAGTACATTATCCTCAACTTTCTTATTTTTGCGTTTATAATCATATTTTTAATAGTTTTTTTTATCGTTTTTCCATACTTTCTCAGATTTTTAAAAAGTTTTTATTTTTCCATTGTTCATTAAATGTTTTCAATTATTTTTTATTTATTCAGTATTTTTGACTTCTCTTGTTTTTTTTTTTTACTTTTTCGTTGATTTGTTTCAGATAACTCGACATGTATAAATAATTTGTTTTTGAAGTTATTTTTAAAGCTAATCTTAATATTTCATTAAAAATACCTCATTTTTAACTAGGGTAAAGGTACAAGTTATTAGACACGTTCCAGATTATCGGACAAATTTCTATTTTCTACGATTTCAGATTAATACGACTTACTAATAACTGTAATATTTCTTTTTAAACAAATTGAAATATTTTTTATATTATACAAACTTCAATTTTACAGTAAAACGTAACGACAGTGTAATAAAAAAATTATTAAATTTTACGGAATACGAAATCTGCTATTTTCAGACAGTTTTCTTAACAAAAAATTAAGAAAATAGCATTTTCCAAGAGTGTATAAAATTATAATTTTATTGTTTTTCACTATAAATCTGTGATATACTGGTTCATTATGCTTAGAACTAATTATGCAAATAAGAAAACTGAGTTTTTAGGAATAATAATTATTTTATTTCATTATTTAAAATAATGATTAAGCAAATTAATGTGTATCGATATATTCTACATTTGACTATAACTTGAAAATGTTTTGTTTAATAAATATGAATTTTCTTTAAACTTTAATTATTTTATTTCATTATTTGGAAAACTTTTTAAGGCTATCATCCATGTTTGACAATTAAACCACAACACTTAACTTTCAAATATTTAAAATAATTTGATGAGTCCAATAACTGGAGCACCATAACTGGATCTCCAATGTTTTTCGAGTCCAATAATTGGACCATGTGACTTATCTTTTTATATTCCATATATTTTTTAATATATAAAGTATTTAACTCCAACAACATAAATGTATGCATAGTTCTCCAAAAATTAATTAATATTCAACGACCTACCACTAAATGTCCAATAACTGGTACCTCTACCCTAGTTATTGTTATTAATTATTAAGTGAACAAATCCTGGAAAATTGTAATTTACGGTCTAGGAAATTCAAAATGATTATTTGCTAGACACCCTGTGACACTTTCCAAAAAACTAAAACCGTTTTTATTGTAATTTTGTTTAATTTCCAGTTTTCTATTATATGACTTTAATTTATACTGGTGCAAGTGGATTAGAAGAACTGATTGACCCGCGAGGCATGCGGCAAGCAAAAATAAAAAAGTAAGAAGCTACGCTGGAGGGAAGGGAAAAGGAGTTGGCGACTTACCATTCTTGATTTTAGCAGTATCCGAGATGAAGGAGGCGAGTTGCATCTGGTCTTGCCAAGAGGGTTTGTGAAGACTATCGCTGTCGCTGCCTCCAGCGTTACTTCCAACTGGAATCGCGTGTCCTAATGACGGAGGAGGTACGGGAGTTCTGCGGTTCAAGTTGCGCAGATAATCAGGAGGGATTATCTCCAGTTCATCGCCAGCGCTTCCATAACTCCGCAGCGTGTCCAAATTGTTTAAAGCCACTGCTGCTGTGTTGCTATACGCGACCGGCTCATTGTTCGAGCTAGGAGTGTAGGAAGCGGGTCTAGGAGGACATTGGGGAGGTTCTCTCTGCAAAAAAAATCACAAAAAAACTTTAAACTTAAAGCACACGTCTTGGCAGAGGGAGAAACTTTTTATTCAGCAGCAAACTCAAGAAAAATGCCAAAAATATCAGCAAAAAATAGGCAAATTCAAGGTTCGAAAAGGTAAAAACATTATTTTTTGTCCAGTATGCACGATAAAGGCAGAGGAATTTTTCTGTGCAGAGGAAAATAGACTTTCACTCATATGGCTAACAATAGCGGTGGGAAAAAAATGTTCCCGAATAGTGAGATTAGAAAGAAGAAAAAACAATTTTCCTCCCGATGACGTTACGATAGCGGGAAAAAATATTTTTCTAGCACGCGCACTGAAAGTACAATATTTCTAAACTGTGTAACACTTGGAAAGTAAAAATTTTCTGACGACTGAGACGAGAAGTTAGTTTCTCTCCCCGTGACTCGAGAACAGGGAGAAAAAGTTGATTTTCTCTCCCTGTCTTGACGTAACGGGAAAAGAAAGAGGCTTTCCCTCCCTGTTGCTGAAAGAAAATTACCTTCCAACCTATACACAAATAAAAAAATAATGTTCTTCCGGTATATGTTAGAAAAAATAGTATGTGGATAAAGCCATTTACAAAACTCAGTTTTGAATAATATGCAGAACAGTTTTGTAAAATGTTTTAAACTTTCAGCACAAATTACGGAATTCTTTACAGTAACTGCAAATAATTTTGCACTTTGTGCTAAAGTATCAGGATATTTTACAAATCTGTTCAGAACATCACCCGAAACTGAGTTTTGTAAATGACTTTATCCAAGAGCACAAAAATGTCTTGTAAAATTCAAGAAATTATTTTTTTCCGTGTACCTACTAAAAAAAAGTAACCCATAAATACATTGGAACAATATTTTAAATTTTTATGTTGTTAACCCCTAGCATGAATCTTTAATGAAAAAGAACCCCTATGTTTACGCAGATTTGACATAAAAAATTGGAAAATAATATTGTCTAATTAGATAACTCTGTTTCTCTTCAAAAATAGTCAAAAAACAATATCGAATAATTTATTTACAAATTTATTATTAATTATTTTTCACAAGGCCGCCAAAAGACATTTAAAAATCTTTTTCCTTATTTTTGGAATGTTTTGTACATTTTGCAACTTTCTATATTTGTTCCAACCAAATTTAAGTATTAAACAAGCATTTATTAAACAATTTATATAACAATAATTTAATGATAAAGATTTACTTTTCGTTGTTCCGAACATAAAAACTTGCAAAATGTAACTTGTTTAGTTTTATTTTACAAAATAATTTATTCGGTTTTCTGTGGTCCTTTGAAAAGTAGTTAATAGCAAAAAATTTATAAATAAATTATTAAATTTTATTCTATGAATATTTCTGAAGAGAAACAGAGGTATGCAATTGAAAAATATGAATTTCTCAAGATTCTATGTTGAATCTGAAAATATTTGTTGTTTTTTTTTCAAGCATTTAAAACGGAAATTTTTATAGATTTTCAGTTACCTCTAAATATCGTTTAATTTAAAAATACGTGTATTTTTTTCGCTAAAAAATAATTATAGAGGGTGAAGCAAAAAGTTTAAATTTTATTTAGACCTCCGTACTTAAAAGGTATTAACTGTGATATAATATAGTTTCTGTTGTGCCGGAAGGGAAATATGTGGAAAAAATGTTCAAAAGTTTAAGAGATCGTAATTTTAAGTTACTTTTATTTTAAATGAAAACTTAATAAATTCCAAAGAAGTTTGTCGAGTCACATCTTAAAAGGAAAGCTTGTTAAATTGTTATGTTAGTTGAAACTTAATAAAAAATTATGAATTTTCATACTTTGCGGTTTTTAACTTTTATTGGAAAATTCTAAGAACGCAAATCAAGAGATTAATTTGGTGCATCAGAATTATGCTGTTGAATCGGCCTTGTAATTTGAAATCTTAACAACAGAAAGTTCTGATTGAATAGAAACTCACTCAATCGATCGTCAAAATTTTGTTTTTCTTTTTATATTGTCAAATAATGTCTTTTATCTGACATTTTGAACTTTAAGAAAATCACATCTTTATAGTCATAGACCCTGAAATACCAGTAATACATTTCTTCGATGAGTATTCTTTAAAATAAAATCAATTTGTCAATATAAAAGTTGTTTATTCTTTAATAATTAAATAAAATATTGGAAATACGGAAAATCTTGTCACTTCTTAAGTACGTCTAACCTAGCAACTAAAACAGCGGGAATGTTTAAACGAAGAAAATAAAATTCAAATAAATTCTTATACCTATTTTATAGCGACTTATTTATATAAATATAACTGTTTTTTTTTTAATTTTTTGGGTCGCCTGCATTTTCTCCTAAACTCAATTGTCGGAATATCCATTTGACCGAATTTTATTAAAAAAGCTATTTATCTAAAATCTAATTTGACAGAAATTGCAATTATCAGATATCTCATTAAATCAAAAGTGCAATTTGCAGAAATCGCAATAGTCCAAAATTGTGTTTATCAGAAATTTTAGATAAATAAAGTTTCCGATTAATGTGTATTCGGACAAAAGAGATTTTTGGTAAATGCACTTTTGAATAAATGAGATTTCTGATAAATGCAATTTCTGATAAATGCAATTTCGGACAAACTAGATGTTTGATAAATAAAATTTCGTATCAATGAGCTTTCCGATAATTGGTCTTTTTGATAAATAAGATTTCTGATAAATGCAATTTCTGACAATTAAGATTTTTGTTAAATGCGTTTTTGTGTAAATGAGATTTAAGATAATAGAAACTTCTGACAAATTAGATTTCTGATAAATGTAATTTTTGGCAATTTAGATTTCTGATTAATGCACTTCTGGACAAATAGGATTTCTGATAAATGGAATATTGGATTAATAAAATTTCTTATAAATACACTTTTGGATCAATGAGATTTCTGATCATTGAAATTTCTATCAAATTAGATATTTGATAAATAGCCTTTCGGTTAAATAAAATTCGGTCAAATAGATATTCTGACAATTGAGTTTTGGAAAAAATGCAGGCGACCCAATTAAACAATTTTTGAAAACAAGAAAATGCTATCAAAACATAACCTCAACTTCTGACTTCTGAATTTGGATAATAACGCATTTTCGAGAACTAAAAGATTTTTATTTTTCATGGAAATCATAATGTTGCAAGGGGGGAATTCACATAACCTTAAAAATACTTTTCCAAGCATCGTACAATCTATTTTTTTCGAAAATAAAACATGTAATTAAAAATATGGCCATGTTCCCATAATTTAAATTTTATGCAGATTCTAAAATATCAAATTAGTTTTAGAATCTGCATAAAATTTAAATTATGGGTACATGGACATATTTTTAATTACATGTTTTGTTTTCGAAAAAAAATAGATTGTACGGTGCTTGGAAAAGTATTTTTAAGGTTATGTGAATTCCCCCCTTGCAACACTCTTAAAAGCAACTTTTTTGCATTTCTGCACCCCAATTATTCATATTTATACAGAAAAATATTGTTAGTTTACCTTACATTATTCCTAGAATCTTCATTATAATAAGTCTGAATTAAAATTTTAATTATTACTTTGATTATAACAGTTAGATAGAAAAAGCTATTTTTCCAAACATAATGTTCATTTGAGGAACGAAATGTTACTCATTCATACAATAGAATTTAAAAAGAATTTTAACTGATGCGATTCGAGCCCAATAAACATGCAAAATTATAGTTTTTCATTTTCAACTTTCAACTAGAATAACAAATTTATTTTTTGGAATCGGGTTAACATAGTTCTCTAGAATTTATCAATCTTCAATTAAAATAAAAATCAAATAAAATTGTCTGAAAATTACGACCTATCGAAATTTGGACGTGTTTTTTTCTCTTTTTCCTCACTGTAGTCGCATTTATTGCGCAACTGGACAAAAGACATCGAGTGCAACTCTGTCGAATCTGCCAATTCTAAACTTGAGAGCACTCGTTCGCGTATTGTGCATTTTCCACTCTTGCCACACAATATACAATTGAAATGAATATTTTATCCTTCTATTTGCCCACTTTCTCCCTAAACATGCTTTTCACTAAAAGAGAAAAAAAAGTTAATTAAAACGGAAAACAATTACCTGTATCACTTCCAAATTGCTCAGCTTAGAGCTCCGTTTGAATTCGTGTTCATTCGCTCTCGCCGAATTGAGGACAATCTGTTTTCTAGTTTCGTTGTTAATGTGATTAGCTCTCGCCCTTGATTTTTTGCTCCTCATTTTTCTGCAGGTGACGAATATTATAATCAGTACTACATTAGCCCCTAAAGCTACTCCAATCCACATCAGTTGCTCCCAGGTGATATTTAAGTGCCTGGAGATCATCGACGTAATGGCAGGATTGGCACAGTGATTACCAGTCATATGTGGAGGACAAAGGCACCTGTAGCTGCCCACTTCGTTGACGCAAGTTCCGCCATTCGAACAGGGATTGCTTTCGCATTCGTTAATATCAGTCTCACACCTCTCTCCTTTAAAGCCTTGGCATTTACAGATGGGTCCGTTGTTCCCTTCCTCACAAACACCTCCGTGAATGCATGGATTAGGACTGCAGTATCTTCCGAACTCACATCTCTTTCCGCTCAAACTAGGTCCCACGCACTCGCAAGTAAAGTCCCCTCCTTCAGGTACGAGTCTGCATCTTCCTCCGTACAAACAGGGAGAAGAGGCGCAAGGATTCGTGTCGATTTCGCAGGCAACTCCGGTGAATCTTTCGTGACACTTGCATTCATAATGATCGTTTCCAGACTCCTTGCACGTGCCTCCGTTTTGACAAGGTTGTGAGCCGCAAATTCCAGGCGGTACGAGAATAATCCCGGGGTCACAACTAAACTCCACGTTGGCGAATCTTTTTAGAACCGCGACACTACTAGCGCCACTCATGTGTAACGGCACAGTGATTTTGGCGATTCGCATATCGTCCATACAACCCACAAAACCTCGCTGGACGTCCTCGAATCCTAAAATTGAAGGGTGTTGACGAACCTCCGCCCCTAGGTACAAATCATCCGATTGGAGATTTAAGATCTCGTTGTTTCCAGGAGCAGCTCCGTGGGCAAAGTATTTCCCATCGACGACGACCTTTGCGCTGTTCTTCTCCCTTTCTAGCTGAATTTCGTGCCACTGACCGTCACTTACGTAAGTACTGCTCACTCTGACCAGTCCCTCGCCACTTCCCAAATCGAATCTGTACTGCACAACACCATTAGCTATTTCGAGCACGTTGTAGTCGACTTTTCCAGAAGCATACATCAAACTCCCGGTAAGTTGAACTGTTCGGATTCGCAGCGAGAGACTCAATCGGTCTTCTATTGTCTCTCGGACAATTAATTTGTCGATTTTGTACCGAGCGTAGCTCTTGCCACTAAAGGAAATTGGATTTCTGGGAATATAGCAGGACTCGTCGTGGCATTTAGAGATGTCAATCTCGCAGGTTTGACCTGCGAAGCCTTCTGGACACTGGCAAGAGTAACCCTGAATAGAGGAGTCGGGTACGCAAATTTTAAACATCGGACAAGGATCCCTGGCACATTCGTTGACGACAACTTCGCAGTGGTTTCCGGCGTAACCCTCTTTACAACTACAGTCCATTTTATGTTTATGTTTTGGTGAAACGAAGCTGGTGACGTCGGTAGATACAGGTGTAATTTTCAGCGGATCGAGAACTATTTTGTCATGACAGTCGCCGTAAAGACAATAGCCTTTGGTACACTTGAACCTGACGATTTCCTCGACGACAAGCTTCGTCGATTCTTCCAGCTCTTCTACGTGTTGGTTCAAAGCCTCTCGAATTGTTTCCGAACTGTAGAACCCGTTGGGTTTGCGAACAGCGAAAAGAAGGTCGAGGTCGTTATGAACCGCTTGACGGGTGAAACGAGTCTTGAGCTTCTCATCGAGAATTAATTTTTGAGACATGGTTGTGAAATTCTTCGGCTGCTCGAATTTAAAGTACTCTTTTTGAAAATGAGATTTCACATTTTGTCGAAGAGCGCGGGACTTGATGAGATTCACTTCGTCGGTTGAAGACTGGACGCTGATGATTACGACATCCTTGAGTCTACAGTTCAATGCGTTTCGAACTGTTCTGAGAAATCCTTTCCGGTGACTGAGAATAAAATCTTCGGGACTGACTTCTCTAAACCTGATAATCACCGAGTTCTCGAGCATCTTCTCGTTCACGAGATCAACCATAACTTTGACAATTGTATACGATGTGAATTTGCTGTCGGTGACGGTAACATTGAGACGGTACTCACCAACATCGAGGCGAGGAAGAGCGACAAGAGTACCGTCGAGTTTATCAATTTGGAAGAGATCAGTATTTAGAATTGGAGTAGATGGAACCAGAGTATACAGAAGAGTGTCATACTGATCCTTATCTGAAGCATGAACCCTTCCAATCACTCCTCCGGGATATTCATCGAGATAAGAATTAATGACGACTTCTAAAGGCGTTACGATTGGCGGGTATTGAGATTCTTCAATTATTTTAACGACAACGTACGCGTCAGAAAAATGTGGTGGACTTCCATTATCAAAGACACGGATGTGGAGAATATATTTGTCTTTTATTCGATTATTAAATTTGGTGGCAGTGCGGAGAGATCCATCTTGTTCTAGGCGGAAAGAGTTCCCTTCATTTCCAGAACGGAAATCAAATGTATAAGGATCAGAATTTGGAGAGATGTCCAAATCGTTGACCATAAACTGAAGCACAACGTGTCCAATTGGCTTATTTTCTTGTATAATTGTAGTGTAGTTTGCTTGCGAAAATTGTGGGGGATTGTCATTTGCATCGAGGATCTCGATATTAACCATAACGAAACTGGAGAGTGTCGGTAATCCCGAATCTCGAGCATGCACCTCCAAGATGTAATTCGGTACCTGGAAAATAAAACGTTTTAGACTGTCAATTTCCAATGGAAAACGAGTGAAAAGCGAGTTGTAAAAGAATTTATATTTCTTGGAGAAATGTAGAGATTTGATGCTTCAAAAGGAGGTTGCGAAACTTTTATTCCTGTACAAGAAATTGTGCATAATCGATTTTTTATAAAGATTTTTTAAAATTAAAGGAAAGGAATTTGGAATTAAATTTTTTTTTATAATTTCTTTTAAAAACAGTAAATGATAATTGTCTGCGACCAGAACCCGGGAATTCAAAGGGTCAACATTATTAAAACCTTAGGGAGGATTTGCAACTTTTCTTATTTTTTCTTGTAGTTTATGATCCGGATATTTGAAAATGACAATTCGCTAGACATCATACAAGCGAGAATTTACAAAATTCAAGCGGGAGCCTACGGGAATTTTTTTGTCTCCTGAACACTCGCTTAGTTTGGGCTAAATTTTTAAACTAATACTCACGGCTTCTCGATCAAGAACAGCTGCTACCGTTATAACTCCAGTTTTTTCGTCAATGGCAAATTGTTTTTGTTTATCTCCTCTTTCTATGAAATAAGAAACTATGCCATTTTCCTCGCTATCCAAATCGTTAGCATACACCTGAAATCACATTAAGAGAATTAATAAATTAAATCTGAAAATATGTCATTTCAATAAAAAAGAAGGTATAAATTCTATTGATAAATACCTGAGTGACTTTCTCTCCAAGTTTGGCGTCTTCCCTAACAGCTGCTCTGTATGAAACTTCACTAAATATCGGCGGATTATCATTACTATCCAAAACTGTAATATTAACAGTCGCATGATTACTTAACGGAGGAATTCCACCATCAACTGCTTGAATTGTGAGGAAGTAATCTCTCGCTCTTTCATAATCCAGTTGTTCAGCAATCGCAATTACTCCCGTTTGTGGATTGATCTGGAACTTTTTATGCTCATTTCCGCCGATGATGGAGTAGTAAACATCAGCATTGACTCCCGTGTCCTTAGAGGTGGCAAGCACTCTAGCAACTTCAGTACCAATTGCATCGATTTCCGGAACTCGGGCAAAATAGAATTTTGAAGTGAATTCAGGAGGGTTGTCGTTGATATCCTGGACATTGACTACCAAAGAAGCTACACTGACCAACTGAGGAGTTCCTTGGTCCATTGCCTGAATGGTCACATTGTACATGGCCTTAGTCTCCCTGTCAAGGGCTTTTGCGAGAGTTATTATTCCACTGTCAGCAGCAATTCGGAAGTGATTGTTTGCAGAGTCGATAAACTCGTAGCGGATCTTCCGGTTAATTCCGATGTCGTCGTCGGTTGCGTGGACTTTTGTCACCAAGGTGCCAATCTCTACATCCTCAGGTAATGTGGTGCTGTAAGACTGCATCGTGAATTTCGGAGCATTGTCGTTCAGATCCGAAACGAGTATTTCAAGCTGCGACGAACACTCCCAAATCGGCTTATCTCGATCCTGTGTAAAAAAAGAATTTGTTTCAAATCAATAAACAATTTTAAATTTAATTTAATTTCACTCAATTTCTTGAGTCTAATTCAAATTTATTCTTTTGCAAATAAATCGTACCTGTACGTGAGCAGTTAGGGAATATTTTGCCTGAGTTTCTCGATCCAGCTGCCCGACAGTCTTCAGAACTCCTGTGTCTTTATCCAGAGAGAATTTGTCTTTATTGTCACCAGTGAGGTAGAAACGTAACTTTGCGTTTTCTTCATCATCATAATCAGTTGCAAGGACTGTCAAAACGTAAGTTCCAGGATGTGATCCCTCAGACAAAATTTCTCTGTACCTGTATCGGAGACAATAAGGCGGATTGTCGTTTACGTCTAGTACTTGCACTATTACTTTTGTTTCAAATACGAATTTCCCGTCCGTTCCAACGACTGAGAGTTCGTATCTATCCGTCGTTTCTCTATCCAAAAACTTTGCAACAAATACTTCTCCACTTGAACGCACCTAAAAATATGAATACAATTTTGAATAAAATGTATAGTTATGGATTTAAAAATAGCAATAATAAGAATTCTAATAACTTAATTTTTTATTTTGGGTACGAACCTGGAATTGAGATCGAGGATCACCCGCTGTAATGTAGAAGTCGACTGAGGTGTTCAAATCGACGTCTTTATCAATCGTCAATAATTTCACAAGTATGGTTCCAGGAAGGGCATCTTCCTTTACTTTGGTTTCGTAAGAGTCGTCGACAAAAGCTGGTGCATTATCGTTGTAATCCTTCAATTTAATGTGCACAGAAGTTCGGGCAAAGTGTTTTGGATTTCCATTATCAGTTGCAACAACCTGCAAAGTAAAATTTTTAGAATTACAAATTTCGAAATTTTAATAAAAATTGTTAAAACTGAAGGTGTCTAGCATTCTGAGAAATTACGGTGAATTTAGTAGATCATGAAAGATCTTTAGAAAGCTCTTCGGGATTCTTTGGAAAATCCTAATAACTCCTGGGAAATTTCTGAGAACTCTTAAAAAATTGCTGGAAACTCCTGTGAAATGCTTTAGAAACTCTTGGGAAATTTCTGGGAACTCCTGAGAAATTCCTGAGAACTCCTGGAAAATTGCAGGAATCTTTCTTGGGAAATTTCTCAATTCATAGTAACTCTTGGGGAAATTTTCGGAATTTTGGAAAGTTGCTGAGAACTCCTGGAAACCCTCAATAAATTCCTAGGAAATCGCTGGGATATTAGAAAGTTCTTGGGAATTCCTAGGAAATTCCTGAGAACTCCTGGTCAATTTGTGGGAACTCCTGGGAAATCTTGGAAAATCCCTGGGAAATTCTTGTAAACTACTAGGAAATCCAACTATAGGCGCAGTGCGCCTGCTTTTCATATTGATTTTTATAAGGTTTCTTTCATTTATTTTTTGGGTAAAACCTTCTTTTTGTAATCCCGTGTCATTAAAAGAATAAATTCGGAAGTGGCAATAACATCCAAGAAACCTTGGAATTCGAAAATTATCACTTGCTAGACACCCTAAAAAATTACCTACAGCATCAATTAATTAATCTTTCTTAAAGAAAATATTCTCATTATACCTGAAATTTGTACTCCGCTTGCTTTTCCTTGTCCAACTGGACAAGAGTAGAGATCCATCCCGTGTACGCATCAACTGTGAAAACATTTGCCAATTCTCCAATATCCGCTCCAAACGAATATCTTACCTCTCCATTACTTCCGAGGTCTTTATCGTGAGCTACAATTTTTAGAATCGCTGTTCCCTCTTCTATATTTTCTGCCAAACTCAAAGTATACGGATTACTTTCAAATTTAGGCGCGTGATCATTCTCATCTAGAACTTGCAAGGAAATTTCCGCCAAGGCAGTCAGAGGTGGGCTGGAATCCGTCTCTGCCAAAATCCCGATTAAATGATGATCCTTGGTCTCTCGATCCAGAACTTCAATAAGCGTGATTTGTCCATTCTGGTCAATGGCAAAAAGAGACGATTCCTCTACTCCAGGAATAATTCTGTACTTCACGCTGCTATTTGTCACGGTTTTTAATTTTGTGATGACCGTTCCGACAACTGAAGCCTCCGAATAGAAGAATTTTTCGTTTATTCTCTCGAAAAGCGGTGGAATATCTTCGGGACCTATGACGTAAATATTCACAGAAACATCAGCATGGTGATTCTTGAGACCCTTATCCTCCGCTCGAATGAAAATTTGGAAGAGTTGGTTCTCTGACGAAGTGGCGTTCTTAATGAGAAAGAGCGCTCCGGTCTCAGGATTGATGCCAAAAAGCCCCTTAGATTTCGAGTCCGGTGGTTCATAAATTGAGTATTCAATTGTTGCTGCATCTCCTTCATCCGCATCCGTTGCTCTCACCTTCAGGAAGACTGTGTTCAAACTTAAGTTGCCGGGTATGGTGGCTTTGTACTCGCTAAGAACGAAAACTGGTGGATTATCATTCTCGTCCCCGACTTTTACTCGGACCATCACAAACCCTGATCTGCCTCCACCATCAGTCGCCATCACAGGAATCTCATGTAGTTTCCGATACTCCCTGTCCAGTTTCTTTCTGGTGATAATTTCTCCGGTTTGTTTATTGACATCGAAAATTTCCCGCATTGCTTCTGAAGGGATAGAGTAAGAGACTTCTCCGAAATCCCCGAAATCTTCGTCAGTGGCGAGAACATGCGCTACGAGTCTTCCTGGTAACTGGTTCTCCAAGACTGTAACTTCCACGACCGGATTTGGAAACTTGGGATTGTGACGGTTGGCTGGTAAAATCTCTATCTTCACTCTGGCGAAACTGGTGTAAACACCATCGGTAACAGAAACATTGAGAAGAGTGAGTTTGTTTTCTCCAAAATTTTGCATATTGATGAGGGTAATAATGCCTGAATAAGGGTCGATATTGTATGTTTGCTGGTCATTGCCTCCGACGATAGTATAGATTAGTTTGTCGTCTATGAAATCAGGATCGCTTGCAGTGACGACGGTAACAAACTGACCGCGCTCTGCGTGTTCGGAGAGGAAACAAGAGTAGGACGGTTGCTCGAATTTTGGAGGATTGTCATTCATGTCGACGACAGAAACCCAAACATGAGCTGTGCTGGAGAGAGAAGGAACGCCTCGGTCGATGGCAATAACGGTGAAATGATGGGAGTCATGAGACTCGTGGTCCAGGCTTCGCTTCAAGAATATAATTCCCTCGTCCGGGTCGATATGAAAGAGATCTTTGCTGCTGTTTGTGTCGTTTTGGATCGCGTATCTCACTTTTTGATTTATTCCTGTGAAATGAATTTTAAATTAAAGAAAATGATAGGTAGGAAAAATTGTAAGTTGAAATTATTTCGTCTGACTAATTAATAAATTTGACTTTATTGGATTAGCAATAGTTCCCAGTGGATATAATCGTTATTACCTGTATCATTATCCCTAGAGGTAACTTTGAGAACGGAAGTTCCAAAAGGAGCAGCTTCCGAGACGGAAATGTTGTAGGAGTCCTGGGTAAATTCTGGAGGACAGTCATTGACGTCCTGGACCAAAATACTGACGAGCACCTCAGCAAAGACGCCGGAGACGCTGTCAGTAGCTCGTACCGTCAACTCGTATTGTTTCTTCTGTTCATAATCCAGCTCATCCACCACATAGATTACACCTAATTCGGTGAAGAGAAGGTTGTAGACCCAAAGCACTATTTAGCCAGATATCAACGAAACTGATTCACATTCTTTCTTTTTCTTTTTTACTCCCATGAAATCCCAAAGATAGAATGGTTTCTGAAGCCAAGTTTAGAATCAACTCTTATGAAAATTAATGACAGGTTTTTCATTTTTTCCAGGGATCTTTTTACGATGATAGGACAATAAAAACCACACAAAATTATTTTCACTATTATTAATTATAATTAAAATTTTAATTAAATCATTCCGATTTAAAGTAAAAATTGCTAAAAAAAAGAAAAAGGGAGAAATCTTGCACCTTTAATAATAATCCGCTAATTGGGAAAGGAAACATTTAGGGCGAATTCGACACCTATTCGAAATTCGAACCGAGTAAAAAGGGGGTTATAGAGCAAGCGTTTTGGCTAGTTGAGCAAGCCGTCTGCTCAATTGTCCATGCTGTATTTGGACAATCGGTGTGGTTGCTCGATCATCCAATGCATTATGCCCAATCATCCAAAAGGTATTTCGAGCTTAAAACTGAAGAAAAGCAACTTAACTTTTGAGAAAACATTAAGGAACGTTAAATTATGGATAAATGCAAAAAACTGTATAATAAAAATAAGTATATTAAGAATAAATAACATTTCAAAAAAGTCGTGATTTATTGACACACAGGGAGCAGAACACCTGACGAGCAGAATAGACGTAGCTAATCACAATTTATTCTCTCGCGGTAGAAAGATTTTTATTGGTTACGTCTATTCTGCTAGTCAGGTGTTCTGCTCCCTGTGTGTCAATAAATCACGATTTTTCTAAAATGTTATTTATTTTTAATATACGTATTTTTATTATACAGTTTTTCGTATTTATCCATAATTTAACGTTCCTTAATGTTTTCTCAAAAGTTAAGTTGCTTTTCTTCAGTTTTAAGCTCGAAATACCTTTTGGATGATTGGGCATAATGCATTGGATGATCGAGCAACCACACCGATTGTCCAAATGCCGCTTGGACAATTGAGCAGACGGCTTGCTCAACTAGCCAAAACGCTTGCTCAATAAGCCCCTTTTTACGGGGAACCTTAGAATTAGAATTCTATTACAAAAAGATAAATAATGACTACAGACATAACCTCTTTTAGAATAGATATCCAATTCCTTCTTAAATTTGTTTAACAATTAGCAATAACCCTCGATTGTACAAATTATTGTATGATAAGACATATTTGTACAAAAGTGTCAAAGAAAAAATTTCGAGAAAGTCCCTCTCTTAGCTGAGTAGGCATCGATTACAACGAAAAGATAACGAATATTACGATACCTTGATTCGAAGCTTTCTTATTGGCTGTTAATCTTTTCGTAAATATTTACCAACCAATCAGAAAGCCTCAATTCGAGATATCGAAGTATTCGTTGAAATCGACACCTACTTGACCATGGCAGTGTATGAAAAACTTTCTCTCATTTTTTCCCTTCTTATAATTTTGTACAAAAATGGCGTATCATGGCCTACAATTTGCGGTTTATTATTCGAGATTTTCTCTTTCAGTTTTATTTTTAATAGCGTTAAATACGATATTGTGTTCAATCGAAGGTTAACCTTCTTTTACTTACTTATTTTTTTCTTACAGCATAATTTTATTTTAAATAGGAATAATTTCAATAAAACTGTAATTATTATACTAATAGGAAAAACAATTTTGTGTTATTTTTCTCCTGTCATTTTATGTCGTCGCAAAAAAAATGACAGAATGAATGCCATACATATTAATTTCCTGTCACAAGTTTTCGTAAAAAAAATTTACAAAAATTGTGAGGGAACTTTCAATTTTCAGATTTACAGAGATAATAATTATTACATTATTACAGTTGAATTATAAAATAGAAAAACAGAAATTTAAAAAAATTTTCTCAAATAAAGTTTAAATAACAATTTTTTTTGAATGCATGTAATCCTGATGATTTTAAAAAATTTAATACAGAAGAATATCAGTTTCATTGATACTGAGGAGTTCTAATGAATGTAGCAAGTGCGTAATAAATTGTGTAATCACAATAAAATTCAAAATATTTTTTTGTACTGCGTCTGTATCTGTTGTTTAAATTTTTTTTCACTTTGAATTTAGAACTAGAAATTCTACAGACATGGCGTAGATAACGGAAATTAACATAATATTGTAAAAATAAAATTTAAAAAATGGTAAATAAAATTTAAAAAATGATAAATAAAATTGTTAACTTAAAGTACAGCCAATAAATTTAATTTAAATTAGAGATACAGACACAACGTGCAGTGAAACAAAGCTTTGTGAAATGAAAGCGACCTAACGATGGTTGTCGGGTGAAGAATGCAAAAGTTCAATCTCCAAAAATTGTGGACATAGAGAACTTTGTACTCTATGAACTATGAACTATGAAAAAATCACTTGGAAAAGCAATAGCTTTTAATTGATTTTCTTAATTTAAAAAATCCAAGCGTCGTTCAGAATCTTTTATTTGCACCAGGAATGGAAAAGCGGGAATTATCAAGTTCAGGCAAATGAATAAATGACATAAATAAAAATCGTAACTGATTTTAAAGGAATCAAATGTATTAATAAAATTTGTAATTATTAAAGAAAAATAAACCGAAAAAATATTAAAAAGATATTTAAATTCTTGGTAATTTTATTAAAACTACTTTTTTCAGAGTAGCTTGGAAAATAGAAGCTGAATTTATAAATCTGTAATTATAAATACTTTTTAACTTATATTTTTGACTTCTGTAATAATTATAAAAAACATAATGAGAATAAAGTTAAATAAAAAAGAAAATTTCTATTGATGAGAATTAACTTCGAGATTTTACATAATAGGAAAATTAAATCTATTCTGTATAGTCTGAGACTATGGCCTGATTTAAAATAAAATTCAAGACAACATGATTTTATATCATTTTACCTGGAGGGGACATGTGAATTAAATTTTCTGTAGTAGTAGGAGTGCCTCAATTTGCATCTAAATTATTCAGGGGTTAAAAGGGTTTTCTGTCATGCATTGTTAATTTCTTGGAGATGTTATTTTAGTCTTAGAAACAGACAAAGAGAAAATTTTGAAAAAAAGACGGCGCAAACAGAATTTGATAAAAAAAGTTTCGAATTGAATTTCAATTTTTAACTTAATATTTACTAGGAACTAGAAATGAGGATGAAAAGTAAAAGAGAAATGATAAGTAATTGAAAATCGCTTTAAATAAAGAATACAAAGGTTTCAAAATATCGAACAAAAATGTCGATATTTTGATACCCATTTTCTACTTAGTGATGAAACGCAAAATTATTTTGGATATTTTAAACATATTGTAATTAAAACATAATTGTTTGTTAGAGAGTAAAAAGAAAAAATACCAGGTATTTTTCAAAATTTGAAATATTTTCCAAAATATGTTTAGTGTTTTCTAAAAATATTTGGGATTTTTTAGTTTAACCCTCAAATAAACTGAAATAATCAATTTCTTTAAAATTTCTGAAAATACTTTAAATTGTTGCGATCACTTTGCGTGGACTCGCTTTGATTTCAAAATATGGATTTAAATTATCGATATAAATTAATTACAAAAATTTCGATATTCCATCACTAATGGACATTTTCGTGCGAACATGCTACGTGTAAATATGACGATATTTGTGAATTGTTCAGGACAAAATAATCTGCGCTTGCAAAGCGATATTTACATAAAAAGCTTTCTACATTGCTGATGTGATGTGATAGATTGAGAAAAATAATTTTTTTATTATTTCAGCTAATAATGTAATATTGGCAACAAAATACAAATACTAACATTTTTGTATATTTCGAGTTGTTATTTATTTACAGTTAGCTATATTTTAATATTGCAATACTAATTGTAAGTGAAATTATAACTTCTAAACTACTCTAATTTTCAATGAACAGAATGAAAGAAATTTTTTTACATATAAAACTTATGTTTATTAGATTTTGCTACCTTATCTTTTTTTGTGTTAGAAAATTTGATTTTCGATTTTTTTTATTTAATTTTAAAGTGATGGCAACAACCTTAATTGCAGATAATTAAGGATTGAAATTAACTACTGATTGAAGATGATACAAATGTCTATTATTTGAAATTGTTTGGAATTTAAAATTAAAAAAAATTTGTGTAGTTTTTCTAAACAAATGCACAGCAGACAATGTAAAACTATAAACAGCAACACAGCAGGCCGATAGAACTGGTTTGTTTTATACTCACAAGGACCATTGTTACTGTCGGGGGCTGCGAAACAGGTAGATACAAATACAATTTTAATTTTAGCTCTTCATTATTACAAGCGTTATAAATGGAATTTATAATAAATTGTTTATCTTTTTATAGTAAAAAAAGCAGACTCAGAAAATTTATATAAAAAATTAAACTAAAATTAAATTACTTTTAAAGTAAAATGTCAATATCCTCTTTAATTTTTTTCTGTGTTTAAATAAGTTGATTAAGAAACATTTTATACGACTTTATAAATTTAATAAAGTTGCATACAATATTTTATAGCATATTAAATATTTTATATTGAAATTTCATTCGAATGGTCTCGACACATAAAATGTTTTGGTTTAATTTCCATAAAATTTTCATGTCTGAGCACTTTATCGAAGTTTTGGCAATCAAAGGTATTTTAGTCGCTTTTAACATCCACAATTTTACGCATTTAAATACACGTACGCAAAACTAGGTTGTCATAAAGAAGTTTTTAAACAAAACGAGCAGTTATAACAAGTCGAGGTAACAAAGTTATTACAATTTTTACATCTAAACATTTACAATAAATACACTCACGATATTATTTTACAAAGTTGGAAGGTTAAAATAAACAATAGGAAATCAACAATAAAAATGATTAATATTGACAATGAACGCTGGAATATTTTTTGTTGTGGTAAAATAAAAGAAAAAATTAAATTTTTCTACTCATTTTTAATTTAAAAATATCTTTTCAATTTTGATATGAGTTGCTCTTCTGTACGGGTTTTTTTGAGTTGCTTGATGGCGATTGAAAATTAAGTCTGAAAGTCTATTTTTTAAAAAGGAATTTAAAGTAATAGTCCCATAACCAGTTTATGAAATTTTGGGGAAATATACAGTGTCATAACTACAATTTTTAAAAAGTGTGTTGAACGTTGTTAACTGCGTTTATTATTTGAAATCTTTAAATTGATATTTGATCGTTTTTTAGAACAAAATATTCTGATGTTTTAATGGTCGATTTTAAAAATATTTTGTAGTTGTGACATTGCAATGGATTCGGAACGTTTCTAAGAAAATAAAACTTTATTGAGCAGCAATTCCTCACCACCATCGTAATTAAAAATCAAAACAGCTTTAGAATTATTAATTAAATAAAGCTTTGGTACTTTGAGTTGTCTCTTTTACGTGACAAATATTCGCAATTCAAGTTAATCATTTCATTGAGAGTTAAGAATTGACAGTAAGGAATGAAACTCACCAGTGTTGAAATCCAGAGCGAATTCTTCAAAGTCGTTTCCTTTCGTGATGCTATAAATCAATTTTCGATTCAAAGGCGATTCTGCTTGAATTGACAGTGTTAATGGAGAATGTAGCTCGATACTTTCAAGAACACTGTCTGTATAAAATTGTTTGTCGAAAATTGGCATCGAGCGATCGATTACTTTAACATTTACAGGCACTTCTATTGAGCAAGGCGTTAAACCTGAAAAGTTCAATAAATTTGATAAAAGGATTTCAGTTAATTATTTTTGTATTAAAAATAAATTTGTAATAATTAATTACATAATGTCTTAACACTTAATACTTTTAATGTCTACTACAAATTTCCAAAGTTTCATCTTAGTCGGTTAAAACTAAAAATTAGAAAAGTTATGGAAGTAAAAAAAATTTTAAATGTCAAAAAGACTAATAAATCATGAATTATTATTATGCGAGTTTTTGGTAAATTATATACTTTATATAGGTCAAACATTTCGTTTTGGGACAAGAAACATGGTTTTTTATGCATTAAGTTGCATTTTTAGCATAAAAATTTTTTTCGTCAAAAATCGATATTTTTCGATGTAAAAAGGTGCTTAAAAATTTGATGGGGTATTTTAAAAAATCCCTGTGACCAAATTTAGATATTTATGAACTGTATAAGCCATTCGAATTTTATTGAAATCCGTTAAAGCGTTCTCGAGATATCCCAGCGACAAAAAAGTTACTATACACATAATATACATACGTAGGTATACATACTCATACACATAGATAGGGACCTTTGCTTAAGAATTAAAATTTGAGCTTTTAAGATGAAAATTAGTCGATTTAGATTGTGTTTGGAAATCCGAAAATCATAACGATCATAAAGCTTCCTCTATGAGAAAGCAAAATTAATAGAAAATTAAAATAAACTTAAATGACTGTTGACTAAAAAGAAAGCAAAAATAAAATTGCTAGAAAGTGAAAAATAACTAGGAGTTAATTGGGGAATAAAAAGAGTCTTAAATAATTAATAATTACAATATAGCCATACAAATTTTCATAAAATAAATTGAAAAATTACTAGAATAAAAATCACTATTAAGGGAAAAAAGAATGACGAATTTAAAAAAGAAAAATTACTAGAAACTGAAAACAAAACTATAAATTGTAGAAAAATTTTAAAAAAATATTAGAGTTATAAAAAGTAACTAGAAAGTGAAAAAATGACTATATATTACTATGAATTACTATACTATTACTAAATATAATTACCATGTGCGAGAATGTTTTGAAAAATATGTAGAAAATGTAGTTAAATTATTTAAAAGTAAAATAATATTTAGAAGTTGATTAAAAATAGAAACAAGAAATAGAAACTAGAAACAAAAGAAAAAATAATATAAATGGAAACAAATGGAAAAGAATGAGAAATTTTAAAAACAGAACTGTAAAATAAATTGAAACGTGAAAAATAACTTGTATTTAAAGAAAAATAATTGAGGAATAAAAAAAAAATGATACCTGAATTTTTATAAGTAACTAGGAAGTATAAAAAGTAATTACTTATTGATGAAAACTACCATAAGGTATTGAGAAATATCCAGAAAGTGTAGAAATTTCAAAAGAATCTATTAACAATATTTTAATATCTTACCACCATCATAAGCAGCAATCATGAGTTGATATTCCCGATTGTGACCTTCCAAGTTTTGCTTGAGGGAAATCTCTCCAGTTTTGCGATCGACTTTAAATAATTCACCATGACCTTTTTTCAGTTCATAACGAACCTCTCCGTTATCGCCACTGTCCATATCAACAGCATGAACCTGTGTGTTATAATTTATAATTAAAATTATATATAAAGTTTATTTATAATCTATTCAATTTAGACATTTAATTAGTAAATACGTTTTTATTAAACATCTTGATCAGATATTAAATAAACATTGATTTTTTAATCAGAATAATTCATAAAAATACTTTTCAGAAATTTTATTTAGAATGTTATTACAATAAAAAAAATTTTCAATTTTTGTTTTGTAAATAACTATTGAAGTCTGATTTATGCAAATTATTTTATTTCATTCTTGAAAAATTGTTGAGTTAAATAACTCAAAAAATTTTTAATTCAAAATTTTGAAGATTCTTTTTTTAAAACTAGGTAATCAAAACTAATATTTTAAGCCATATGTTCTGAGAAAAACTATTAAAATTTTAAATTTCGAAAAAAATTTCAAGTCCTTTTTTATTTTTGAAAAAAAAATTATTGAGTTAAAATCATTAAAAACTTCCAAAATCACTTTTTAAACAACTTTTATATAATTTCATTCTTGGAAATTTGTTAACCAAATGATTTATAAAAAAATTTGATTTAAATTATCCTCAATAATTTAAAAATATTTAACTCTTCGAAATATATTTTTAAAAATTATTCGAAACTATCCAAGTTTTTGTACACTTTTAATTCTTGATTTTAAAGCATTTAGTCATAGATATTTTTTATGTAAAATTAACTGAAGATTTTATTTAAATAATGCCGTCAAGAACATTCATAAAAAGTTAACAAATCAAGTTTATGTCGAAATTTACCAAAAAATATGCAAAAAGATACTGAAACTGTAACGACGCCAGAAACTGTAATAATGATATTTTGATTCAGATATTGAACAAAATTTTTAAGCTACAATCTTTAGGTAAAATATTTTAATTCGACTTTCTAAAATACTTTATTATTTCACTCTCGAAAAATTTCGAGTCAAATAATAAAAATAATTTTTAGTTAAAAAATTCTCAATATTTGAACTCATTAATAGCAATTAAATTAGACAGAAGCAAAAAATAGAAGCGTTTATTGAAAATTCGTTCTTAGACAAAAAATATTTCTTATGTTTTAAGAATCGCTTTTACAAATATAGTATTAAAAATGAATGATAATTTACAAATAAACAAATTACACATAAATTTAAAAAAAAAATTTTAATACGCTATGATTTTAAATTACTGAAAAATACGAATATCGAATCAAGAATAATCAAGTTAAAAATACTAAAATAGATATATTTAGAGAATTAAAAAAAAATCGAAACTAAATAAAAGAAATCCATGACATGAAATTCAGTAATTAAAATTTGATCAAAGACATTATTAAACATTTCTAAAAAGGTTTTAATAAACGTTTATACAAATTTATTTAAAATATATTTTCAATATTCAAGCTGGTTAAAGCCTTCAGGCATTAAAACTCACTCGTGTGTGAAGTGGAATCATTTTTAATGAACAAACTTGTAATGCAAGGTAGAAAAAATTAGCTTTTATTTAACCATTCATCGAAGTGAAATAAAGCATGAGCATATAAATTGTTTCAACAATTTAAAAATAATAATTTTTATTGAAAAATTATGAATTTGTGATAATTGAGGATGAAAAAATAGTTCTTTTCTTTATACATACTTGAAAAAATCTCGATTGGTAATCTTTTCGCAGCTATGCAAAATTTCCGATTCCCTAACGTGCGGGAAAACGATGCGCAAAATTTTGACAGTACTGCGCAAAATATTTTGACTAGGGAGAAAAGTATTGTCAACATATTATATAGCTAAATAAATAAAAAATGATACCGTAACGTAAAGTAGAATTTTCAACAGTGGTTAGCAGAATATTTTTCTCATCACTAGCGCTGCCATCTAGTGCATTTGAACGTTACTACATGTATCGGTGTTTCATTGTGTAAGCAGTGCAAGTGAGCTGAAGTACATATAATTGCTGTGTCGGTATGGCAGTTTTGCGTCTGACATATTTTCCTAACCTCAAATTTTATTATGAAATAATTTTTCGTTCACGTGTGCATGTCGGACATTTAAAATTTTTGCAAGTATTTATAAAGAAAAATACCGGTCGTTTTAATATAGTAAATTATTTACCTTCGTGATGACATCTGCCTTCTGTGCGTCGACAGAAACCACCGCATAGTAAGGAAGATTCACAAACATTGGACAATTGTCGTTGATGTCGAGAATAGTGACGTTAACAATAACGTGAGCAACCCTGGGTTTCTTTTTATCCATCTGACTCTTCGCTTCAATGATCAATTCATAATTGTCACGAACTTCCCTGTCAAATCTTTTCCCCGTCGTCTTAATTGCCCCGGATGTTGAACCGATCACAAACATGTCCGTTGGGTTCAGGATATTAAAAAGTACGTGCTCGTGAAGATCACTTCCAAGAACATTGACCACAACCACAGTCGTTATTTTCGTTGAATTCTCTAAAATGACCCCTTCGTAAACTTCTTTCTGGAAAACTAAACCAGAATTTTCCGACTTCTCGACATTAATATTTACTTGTGCTACGCTTGAATACTTTCCATCGGAAACTCGCACGTGCAGAAGGTATCGTTTTTTCATGTGCTCTGGCTCGTGAACTGTTATCACTCCCGACTGGGAGTCAATTTCAAACGTTTGCCCTTGATTCCCGTCAATAATGTCGTACCTGAAATGATACAATCGTAAAGAATTCATAAGATTAAAAATTGGTCTGAAGTTGCTAAAAATACATTTTCTGTCTAAAAAATTAATTATAATTGATAAGAAATCGATAGAAATTAAATTGACTAAAGGTCGAACGTTAGCAAAAAAAAAAAACTGTTCGAATAAATAATATTTTATATGAAAAGATAGTTACCTAAGAGAAGTTCCTTCAGTACTGTCAGGATCGAGAGCTTTGACTGTAATAACCGCAACATTATTGTAAGTAGGCAATAAAACCGTCGTATTATACTCGTTCTTCAAAAACTTAGGTGGACAATCGTTGATGTCAGTTACCGTGATAACGACCTTTGCTGTAGTTTCAGATGAAAGTTTAGGTTTTCCCAAATCTGAAACTTTCACATGAAATGAGAATTCCGGAACGGTTTCGTGATCCAAAACCATGACTGTTCTGATTGCTCCAGTGCTAGAATCAATATGGAAAAATTTCCTCGGGACGTCTTCAACGATATCGTAATAAAGGAGAGCGTTAAGTTCTGAATCAGCATCCTCAGCTTTAATAACCAAAGGAGAACTACCGTTTGTCAAGACCAAGGAACCAATGGAAGCTCCTTCACTGATTTCGCCTACATAAACAGCCTGAAGGAATTGAGGTGGATTGTCGTTTTTGTCCAGAATGTGAACAATAACATTGCAAGTAGCAGTCGCACCCGCCATGTTAGTCGCTAAGAGAGTCAAATTATAAAATTTCGTTTTTTCATAGTCAAGGTTATTTCTGGTGGTGATAACTCCAGTGCTGGGATTTACAAAGAAGGTATTATCTCGATTTCCTCGAATGATCTCAAACATCAGGGACGAGGTACTTCTAGCCTCGACGTGTTTCACATATGTACCAAGCTGCAGGTTCTCGTAAATTTCGGCAGCGAGTTCCTTCTGCAGGAATCTTGGAGGTGCATTGTCCGCCATTGTTATCATCACGTGAACCGGAACTGAGTTTGAAAGTGCAGGAGTGCCGTGGTCAGATGCTTTGACAAGAAGAATGTATTCAGAAGAAGTGCTCAAATCCAGTTCTCGAGCTACTCGAATAATTCCCAAATCTGGTTCGATATTGAAGACATTCCCCACATTTCCAGAAGTGATGGAGTAAGTAATTCGGGAATTTTCTCCACGATCTTTGTCTATGGCGTACACCTGAAACATTTAATGAGATTGTATTTATAAATAATAAAAGTTTACGTATATAGTATAATACACGTAAATCAATTAATTTCTTGATATTATTCCCGTCCAATTGGGATTAAATAATTTACGGTTAAATTTGATTCCCGAGTATACCGTATATAATTCTCAAACATTTGGATATTCGTATGTTCGCGAATTAATTGGATTCCCTAACTATTTAATAGTTTTTCAGTTACTTTAGGTTTTTATGTTAGACTGCTCCCGGTTTAATGGATTTTAAGTTAATAACGTATATTATTCCCGTTCTTTGTAATTTCATAATTACTGCGCAAATTGAATTAGCTACTTTTTCCTCGATCCCTTCAAATTACATAGTTCCCGATAAATGAGATTCCCGCTTATATTAGACATAATGCCCGATTCCTTAGACTCTCATATTTAAGGAATATTTCACATCTGTTTTACACTAAATAGAATTGCTGCAGTTATTATTATTGGATATTTACTCCGGCACCAAAAGTTCCATGTAATTTCCGGTTTTGATTACATATCATTCCTACTTTTATCAATAATTCCTTTCGATCGCTTGATATTTCATAGTTCCCGGATGAATTGGAATCCCGTTTATAACGGATAATAGTTCCCGCTTCTATTGGATACACTGAGAAACTTTTGATTTTAATATCTGATTTATTGCTTATTATTATGTACAATAAAATTTAAGAGTTTAGGGATAATCGAAATGTGGTTATAAAAACTAATACACTGTTTAAGAAAAGACGTTTTAGATGCAACAGTTGTCTTTTTAATAAAATGTAGTAAAAGTGTTATATACTTCATAAGACACATAAATATATTACCTCTAAAAAATTTAAGAGAGATGAAAATAAAGAATTGCAAGAATTATAAAACGTGTGTTAGAAACTTAAAAGCATGGGATGCGCGCGCAGTAAAAAGAAAGATGGCAGTATTTGTTTGACAGGTCAGAGATACAGATGCAAGTTCGCCTTTGATGTTTGTATAGTTACAAGTATTCTGTATCTTTATAGTGGTATTTGACGAAATCTGTGTAACGAACAACCTATACTATGATATATACATTACGCACACTTTTAAGCCTTAACTACAAACATATAACATTTCGATGACGTCGAATAATCGCGCGCGTAGCTATAGAACAGAGTGTTTTAACTTTCCTTATATACTAACCAGCAAAAGTTTCATGTGGTTTGAGAAGTGGTTTTTTACTAAATTGAAGTGAAAATGGTAATAATAATTAACATCTGTGTTCAGTATTTCGGATGATAGGAAATTTTTCTAGAGATCGATTTTTTTTAAATATATTTTTGAATAAATATTGTGAAGTGGTAGAATAGCTCATGAGACATATGGCTGCTCGAAAAACTGTCGTCGAAAAAGTCTAATAAAATTTTAGACATGCCATAATAAATAGATCAAAATATGTTAAAAATGAATATCGCTTTTTCACATTTACTTTCCTCTAACCTCAAATAATACTAATTCTAATTATATGTATTAATTTTTTGTCTCACGAAATTACAATAATAGAAAACAAGGTAACACAATCTCTTTTTTTTAAAAGAACTATTATGATCGTACCTCGATTATCCCTAAATTCTTACGTTTTATTACAAATATAGAAATTGAAAAAAGCAAAAACTGTAATTAAAAGTCTCTCAGTGTATTATTCCCAACTCCTGGAATTTAATAGTTCTGGTGTAAATCAGATTCCCGCTAATACAAAAAATTATTCCTGCTCCATTGAATTTCCCGAAATTCTGTTGCCGACAAAATAAGAATCCCCTTTAATCGAATTATGTCCCCTGTCTCTTGAAATTTAAAATTTCTCGTGTAAATTGGATTCCTGCTACAGTTAGACATTGGAACCGCTTCCTTGGAATGTGATATGCCTATGTAAATTATTTCCCTATTATATTTCAAGCTGATAACGTACATTATCCCCGTTCTTGGTAAATTCATAGTTCTTGCTAAAATCAAATTCCAGTTTCTATTGTCTATTTTCTCCTCGATTCCTTGAAATTACACGATTCCCGATAAATCGGATTTCCGCTTATATCAGACGTAATACTTGATTCCTCAGACTTTCATATTCAAGAAACATTTTCATATCTGTCTTACGCTAAATAGAACTTCTGAAATTTATTTCTAAATAAATATCGGATATTTATTCCTATTCCCTGGTTTCAAGAAATTTTCTATTTAAATTACATTTAATTCCCGTTTTTATCGATTATTGCTTTCGATCGCTTGGAATTTCATAGTTCTCAGATGAATTGGAATCCCGTCTATAACGGATAATATTTTTCGCTTCTATTGTATATCTTTCCCAGAACTCTTCGAGTTTCAAATTTCCTGTGTAAATCGCATTCCCGCTACAACTGGGTAGTTTACAGTTTTTTTGGAATTTGATAATTCCTGCTCCTTTGGGTTTTTCCTGAAAGGCTATTTGCCAACAAAATCAGATTCCCCTTCTATTGAATACTGTCTTTGGTTCATTGAAATTGGTGTAAACCGGATTCTCGCATATGTCAACTACAATTTCTGTATCTTTTAATTTTCTTACAAAAGTCTGTTTCCGATTAAATTAAAAACCTACTTTTATCAAATTCTGTCCCGATCCCTTCAGGTCTCCAATGTCCTGTTACAATTGGTTAGTTTACCGCTTCTTTCGAATTTAATAGTTATCCCTACTTTTTCGATTTTTTCCTTGGTCGAATGTAATTTAAATTTCTGCTTATACCAGGTATAATTTCTGTTCCTTTGAATTTTCTTACGTAAGTCTATTCCTGAATAAATCAGATTTCCGTTTCTATTAAATTATCTTTCCGGTCCCTTCGAATTTTAAATTTCTGGTGTAAATTAGATTCCCGCTGCAATTGGATATCTTAACCGATTCTTTGAAATTAAATATTTCGCAGTAAATTGTATTTCTGTTTGAACCAGCTATAATTCCTGTTCCATTGGATTTTCTTTCGAAAGTCTGTTCTCGATTAAATTAAACTATCGCTTCTATCGGATTCTATCCCTACCTAAACAACACCGGAATTTCCCGGAAGTTAACAGTGATAATTAAGAAAATTAACGCTGTTTACTTTCTTTTAACTTCTCGGTAATACATAAATATCCGCCCCTTTTTAATTCACCGGTCATTTGGAATTTCATAATTTTCGTGTAAATCGGATTCTCTATGCTGTTTAATAAGTTTCTCATCCGATTGGAATTTTATAGTTCACAAACAAATCCAATTCCCTCTTCAATCGGATACATTTCCAGGCTCGTTTAATATCATAGTTTTAGATTGCTTTAAATTTCTGCTTATATCGGGTATTCATCTATGTTTCTTGAAATTTAATAAATGCCGAATGAACTGCAATCTCGCTAATATCAAAAATTCTCGAAACCTTGAATTTAAATATGTAAGCTTGTTCTTGAATATATTGTATTCCCGCTACTATTATATATTTTTCCGGGGACCTATTGAATTAAGTATTGCGAGTGTTCATCAGATTCTCGCTTATTTCAGTTATAATTCCTGTTCCCTTACATTTTTTTACGAAAGTCTGTTCTCAACTAAATCAGTTTCTCACTAAATTCCCGGCTTCTTAAAATTTCATATCTCCCTTCTAAACCAGATTCCCGCTTCTGTTTATATAGAATA
The DNA here is from genome assembly GCA_037103525.1 of Ganaspis brasiliensis. Taxonomy (NCBI): domain Eukaryota; kingdom Metazoa; phylum Arthropoda; class Insecta; order Hymenoptera; family Figitidae; genus Ganaspis; species Ganaspis brasiliensis. Next base: position 725,738 of record JAZKLR010000369.1, on the reverse strand, counting down.
CGTTTTACTATTCCTGAGTTAATTTGATTCTCGCGTACAGGTAAATAGTAAATATCTAACCACGGAGTTAGCTCAGTTGGTTAAGGTCCTGGACTCTACGGTCGCGCCAAGTCAAGAGTCAAGCTTGCTTGGTTCGCGCCCCGGGGAGCCTGGGATTTTTTCCGGCTGTGAGATAACTTCAGTGGAAGGTAAAGACGTCGAGGTATAATGATATGCACTGTCGGTAATCGACCTGTGCAGATCACTAGAACTCGACTGTCGATAAACCGGTTGTACTCAGGAGAGGTTTTTCTACAGTTTTCCATCTCCACTGGTGAGCAAACCCAATATACCGGGTCCCAATATACCCCTACGGGAGACACTCATTGGGCCTGTAAGGTCGTTAAAACAAGTGTATAATAACTAGTAAATATCTAGATTATTGAATTTAAATTATTACTTAAAAATCGAAATTAGAACATAAAAACATCATTCACTTAATCTAATTAATTTAATGTTAAGAGGAAGAGTAAAAGAAAATTACCTGCACGACTGAACTGCCAACTGCTGAAGTTTCAAAAATCTTTCCCTGGATAATTTCGCTGGTAAATTCGGGAGCATGATCATTATGGTCATGGACAGTGACAATAACCCTGGCGTAATTCCTTTTGGCTGGCGTTCCTTGATCTTTCACCATTACTGTCAATATGTGTTCTTCAATAGTTTCTCGGTCCAAGGCTTCTTTCAAGGTTACCGTCTCCGTAATCGAATCAACATGAAAGATTTCTAGGGAAGCTTGATTCTGGGCAGCATGAAGACTATAAAAAACCTTTTTATCCTCATCTTCATCTGTGGCATGAAGCTGTAGGACTGTTTCGCCTTTTTCCACATTTTCAGAAATTTCGACCCGATAGATTGGTTCACTAAATTCCGGCCTGTGATCATTAATGTCGATCACAGTAACTAAAAGCTGAGTAAACGCTTGGTGAATTCCATCTGTTACACTTATTGTCAAATTATAGAAATTTTGAATTTCCCAATCCAACTGCTTTGCCAGAAGAACATTTCCATTATCTCTACCGATGAAAAACTCATCCTTTTTGTCACCATCTAAAATAATTTATTTTTATCATTTTTGTCACTAGAAACAATATTAACTTTAATTTTTTGATTCCATTACTTTTTAGTTAATTTTGCATTAAAAGATTTATTTTTATTTGATTACAATGAAGAAAAGAAAACACTTACCAACGATGTCGTACCACAAAGTATCTCCGTCTTTATCGGTCGCCTGAACTAAAGCAACTAGGAATCCTACTTTATCACTTTCAGTGATTTTCACTGTCTGATTACTTGTTTTAAAAACTGGAGGATTTTCAGACTCTGCAGGCACCTCAACAACTTGGACTGAGACTCGAGTTTGGTGGCTTCGTTGAGGTTCTCCAAAGTCCGCAGCTCGTATCTATTCAGAGAAAAGAATGTGTATTAAATTTTTCTTTATAAGGCAATGCAATTTTTTAAATATTTAACATTTTTACCGTTATTATTTATTTGAAAGTTAACTCTATCCCTTATTATAATACGAAAATAGTATATACGCGGTTAGCATTAGTTTCTAAATCTTGTTAAATCAACAATTATAAATATTTATAATATAACCCTGACATATAAATAAACCAAGTTTTTTTTATTTATTACAAAATTCATCAAATTTTAGATTAAAAAAAAAAGATTGAAGAAAATAATTGAAATGAAAAAACAATAATTGTAAATTTTGCAAATTATTTGAAAATTAATGAACACAAATAAATATTGAGAAAAATAATTAAAAAATCATAGTATATTTTTAAATTAAAAAAAATGGAATTTGAGAAAAATACTAGAAAATCCTAGAAATTTATTAAAGGCATTTAGAATAGTTAACAACTAGAGAAAATAACTGAAAAATGATAAAAATAACTGAAAATTTTTTAATTTAATTTTTAAATAATTAAAATAATAAACAAATCATAAGTATAATTTAAAATTGATGGAAATAATTGTTTAAAAAAAATTCATAAAAATCCTAAAAATTAATTGAAAAAAAACGATAATATGAATTGGGTAAAATAATTGAAAAATGATAAAAATAATCGAAAATTGAAGAAAAAATTTGAAAGAGAAAAATAATTACAAAATGATAGAAACAATAATAAATTGAAAGTAACAATTGCAATTTGAGATAAATAATTAAAAAACCTAGAAAATAATTGAAAAATAATAAAAATAATTGAACATTGAAGAAAAAACTTAAAATAAGAAAATAATAATTGCAAAAATTACAGAATATACTTGAAATAAAAGAAAGTAATTAAAAAATATTTTCAAAATTTTAATCAGATGAAATTAATTATAACATTATAGAAATAATTGAAAATTGAAGAAAATAAATCAAGTTTGAGACAAATAATTGCAAAATGATAAAAACAATGATAAATTAAAAGAAATATTTGTAATTTGAGGCAAATAATTTTAAAATGTAGAAAATAATTACAAAATAAAAAAAATAATTGAAAAATGAAGAAAAAAATTTTAATTTTTGAAAAATAATTGTAAAAATTACAGAATATATTGGGAATAAAATTAATTGAAAAATGTTTTCAAATTTTTAAATTCATGAAAATAATTAAAAATTGAGAAAAGTAATTGAAATTTGAGTTAAACAATTGAAAATATTGGAACTTAATTTAAGAATAATGAAAATAATTAAAAATTGGAGAAAAAAGTTTAGGCCCTAAGATGACATGGCTTCTCAGTTTTTTTTAATAATAGGACTCAAACAACCTAAAGAAGATTCTGCGCAGATTACAATTCGTAATTGAAGATAATAATTGAAATTTGAGAAAAATAGTTGAGAAAATTACAGAATATATATTTTAAATAAATAAAAATTGTTGAAAATCAAATAATATCATCCAAATAATGAAATTGATTTAATGTTTTAGAAACTAATTGAAACTGAAAGAGAAATTGAAAACATTTTAAAAAATAATTGAAATTTGCGAGAACAAATTTAAAATTTAAGGAAAAAATTAAACAATAATTAAAATAATTAAAAATTGAGAAGAATATTTGGAAAATTATTAAATTATAATAGGTGAAAAACATGTTTCGAAATTTTAAACAAAAAATCCAGAGTGAAGTAAGTCCCTGTTATTTTATTTTGTTGTGCTGGTTTTTAATTGTCATTTGTGTAAAAAAAAAGTTTCGAAAAATGCTTTAAAAATTTATTATAGTTTTTGAAGAAGTTTAAAATATATACACATTCAATTAATTTCCTTAATTTTCAGTTATTATCTCAAATTTAGATTATTGTCATCAATTTTTTATTATATAACGATTTTTTAATTATTTTCTTTTGCTTAAAAATAAATTCTGCAATTTTTCTTGATTTTGATCAATTTATTCATTATTTTGTCATTACTTTTAAAAATTTCAATTATTTATCCGATATTGTAGGTATTCTCATCAATTTTCGTTATTTTTGCAATTTTTTAATTACTCTCTTTAATTAAAATTTTTTAAGTAATTTGATTTTAAGTAATTTGATTAAGTAACTTTATGATTATTTCAATTATTTCTCTCAAATTTTATTGAATGTTTTCAATTTTTCGTATTTGAATTATTTTCATCATAATTCAATTTTCTTTTTCAATTGTAAATTATTTTTAGCATATTTCAATTATTTTTTTCAATTTTGAATTAATTTTATCACTTTTCAATTATTTTTCTCGATTGTTAATTATTATTCTCTTTTTCTAAAATTATTTTCTAAGATTTTTAAGTATTTTTCTGAAAATTCAAATATTTTCTTAAATTTCTAATTATTTTCATTTGTTATCAGAATTTCAATTTTTTTTTTTTATTAATTATCGTAAATTTCAATTATTTTTAGCTTTCTTCCAAACTTTTCTCCAATTTTCAGTTTTTCTCATTTTATAAAATAAATTTCTAAAGTTTCTTTAAGTATTTTTCTTAAATTTCTATTATTTTCTTCAATTTTTAATTATTTTTATTTATTTTTATAATTTCCAAAAAATTTTATTAATTATCGTAAATTTCAATTATTTTTAGCATTTTTCCAGTCTTTTCTCCAATTTTTAGTCATTCTCATTTTCTAAAATTATTTTCTAAGATTCTTAAGAATTTTTCTAAAATTTCAATTGTTTTCTTCAATTTTTAATTATTTTTATTTGTTTTCATAATTTCAAAAATTGTTTACTATTTATCTGACTTTTCAATTCTTTCATTATTTATATTATTTTCTCCAGTTTTCAATTACTTTCGTTCTTTTTTTCATTTTTTTTATAACTGCCAAAAAGTTTTTACTTATTTCTCTTTAATTAAAACTTGTTCTGTTCAATTTTAAATTATTTTTATCTTTTGTCATTTATTTTCTCTAATTTTTAATTATTTTCTTTTATTTCAATGAACTTCTGAAAGTTTTAAGTATTTCTCTCAAATTTTGTTTAACTTTCCTTTATTTAAAATATTTTATGTAATTTGTTTAATTATTTTCTCAAATTTTAATTATTTTTTTAATTTTAATTTATTTATCTCAATTTCTAACCATGTTTTTTCAATTTTCAATTATTTTCTCTAATTTTTCATTATTCAATTTTGTTTTAATTTACTTTTAAAATTCTTAAGTATTTTTCTCAAATTTTAATTATTTTCTTCGTGTTTAAAACATTTTTATGATTGTTTAAATTAGTTTCCCCAATTTTTAATTGATTTCATTTTTTTTCAATTAATTTCCAGAATTTGGGATTATTTTGTTTAATTTCAATTATTTTTTGCAATTCTTTTAATTCTAAAATATTATAAATTTTGTTCTAAATAAATATTTATTTTATTTATATTAATTGATTTTTAAATATTATATTTAAAATATTTATTTCTTCTTATTAGATAAATAGTATTTACCGATTTTTTATATTTATTATTATTTTATTATTTTTAAAATGTATGAAAAAATAATCGCGCGCTTGCGCTCATTTTATTTTGCTAGTGAATGAATGAAACTTGAAAATTATTAAATCTAATTGTTTTTTCGTTTAAAATAAAAAAAAATTTAAAAATCCATTTTGAGAACATAAATAAGATTATGAAAACAAAAGGGAGCAATATCTTGAAAATCATTTGAATAAAATATCTCTTACAAGCATTTCGTATTCTTGACCAGCTTCAAAGCCACGTTGAGAATAAACCATTCCAGTCGAGGGATGAATTTTGAATTTTCCTTTTCCTTTTCCGCTTTTGATGCTGTACTGAATTCGTCCATTGTCTCCAACGTCTTTGTCGTAGGCGAGTACCTAATTTTGGAGGATTACGTATTTTATTGTTTTTCATTTATTTTTATTAATATTATTTTAATTGTTTGTGTTAAAATGTTTTGCAAAAGATAATGTTTATTTCTTTTAGGTTATCTAGGAAAGAAGAGTCTGACCAAAACCGGCTTATCTACTGTTAGTCTGACTGGAACTCGACTTTAACTACTAGTCTGGACAAGGCCAACTTTCTCTACTGAGGCTGACCAATTTGAAACGTACCACTGAAAAATGGGTTCTCACCGCTCGCCTGACTGAACTCGGCTTTATCTACTGCCCGTCTACCTACTGCATTCCGAGTAGATACAGGAGATTTTGGTCAGGCGCTTGTTGATTTACTTTACTCTCAGTACAAATCAAGTACAAATCGAGAATTGAAATTTCGAGTTTTAATCAATATTCTAATTTATGTTCTTGTTGAACTAACTATGAGTGTAAAACTAATTAATAAAAATATTAAAGACATATTGAAAGTATCCATTAACATAAATCAACAGATTTTATGATAATTATTATTATTATTATTATTACTATTTGTAACACAAAAGTTAAAAGAAATGTCTAATTTGTTCTTTTCTTAGTTAAATCTTGATCACTATTTAAATATTTGTGACATGATTAAAGTTTAAAGAAATAAATTTCAGTGGGGAATTTCGCTAAAAGAATAGTCAAATTACCTTAATCTGAAAAAAAGTATTCAATTATTAATGCTTATTTAATGTAAGATATTGTAAAAAAGTTTTTTTATTTTGTTTTGGAAATGCTAGTTCCATATGATGCACATTCTAAGCTTTGCATTCTCATGCGCCACATTGAATATTTTATAGGATGCAGTGTTCTTCTTTTGTATTTTGGATAAAAATAAGAAAAAATCTTATCAAGAAATTTATTCAAAGACATTGAGGTTTACAGAGGCTTAAACATTCCTGAATATTTAAAAAAAAAATTTTTAATAGACATCGCACAGTGGTCAGAAACAAAAATTTACTGTTTATAATTTACTATCGGTTTCAATTTTTAATTAATTATTACTTCTTTTCTCTTGAAATGTGCGGCTTGAAATTTCGCAGAAAAGTAAGTCCAAATTTACGTTCTCAGTATGCACAAAGTTTTTATTACTTTTATTTACTTTCCGCTTACTTTGTTTAGACCTTCCACAACCTTCCCGCAGACTTTCCGCAGACATTTTATAATATTTCCGAATCGATTATGTAACTTATTCCAAATTTCGCACCCCGGATTCCACTTTTTGGATTCCATATCCCGGATTGCATATTCCGGATTCCACATATTGGATTAAAAAATTTCGGATACAACATGCCGGATTCCACATAAATTAAATTATTTATTGCTTGGAATTTGATGTGTATTCCTAGGAAAGCCCTGAAAAATTCGTGGGAATCATTGGGAAATACATAGGAATCCCTGGTAAATTTCTGGGAAATCCCCGGGAATTCATAAGAAGTTCATTAGAGTTCCTGGGATTCCCTGGAAAATTCATGACGAATACCCTGAAATTCATACGAAACCCATGGGGAAGTTCTTTAAATTCTTCAGGAATTCCTGGGATATCCTTAAAAATTTGTCTGAGTCACTGGAAACTTCCTGGGAAATTCGTGGGAATTTCTGGGAAATCGTTAGGAATTCCTGGGAACTTCCTGTAAATCCCTGAAAAATTCATGAGAAATACACAGGCATTCACAGGCGATCCTTTATATTACCTGGAAAATCCCTGGTAAATCAAGGGAATCCTTGGAAACTTTCTGGGAATCTCTGGAAAATTTCTGGGAATTGTAAAATTTTTGGGAATTCGGAAATTCGTGGGAATCTTTGGAACATCATAGAAACTTCTGGGAAATCCATGCAGAATTCCTGAGAAATATCTGGGAATTCATAGGAAATCACCCAGAATTAACAGGAAATCTTCCAGAATTTCTGGGAAATCTCTGGATAATAAAAGGCATCATTGGGATCTTTGGAAAATTCGTGGTAATTTCTGGGAAACCTCTATGAATCGCTGGTTAATTCCTAGGAATCTATGGTAAATTTCTGGAAATCCCTGGAAAAATCCTGAAAATTACCCAGGAATTCATAGGAAATTCCCTAGAATTCCTGGTAAATCCCTGGACAATCAAAGGGAATTCCTGGCAACTTTCTAAGAATCCTTGGATAATTCCTGATAATTGGGAAATTAGTGGGAATCTTTGGGAAATGTGTTGGAATTTTTGGGAAATCTCTGGAAATCCCAGGGTAATTCCTACAAATCTATGGTGTATTTCTGGAAACCCTTGGAAAAAATCTAAAAATTATCCAGGAATTCATAGTAAATCCCTGGAAAATTCCTGAGAAATACCCGAGATTTCCTGGAAAATTCCTCGACAATCAAAGGGAATTCCTGGTAACTTTCTAGGAATCCTTGGAAGATTCATAAAAATTAAGAAATTACTGTAAATCTCTGGGAATCCCTAGAAAATTCCTGAGAAATACCTGGGAATTTTTAGGAAATACCCGGGAACTCATAGGAAATTCCTGGAAAATTCCTGAGAAATATCCGGGAATTTATAGGAAATACCCGGGAATTCCTGGAAAATCCTTGGACAATCAAATCGAATTCCTGGGAACTTTCCAGGAATCCTTGAAAAATTACTGGAATTTGGGAAATTAGTGGGAATCCCTGGTTAATTTCTAGGAATCAATGGTAAATTCCTGGGAATCCCTATAAAATTCCTGAGATTTCATAGGAAATACCCGGGAATTCATTGTAAATCCCTCGGAAATTCCTGAGAAATACCCGGGAATTACTGGAAAATCCCTGGAAAATCAAAGGAAATTCCTGGTTACTTCCTAAGAATTCTTGGACAATTCCTAACAATTAGGAAATTAGTGGAAATCTTTGGGAAATCTCTGGGAACACCTGGTTAGTTTCTAGGAATCAATGGTAAATTTCTGGGTATCCCTAGAAAACTCCTGACAAATACCCGGGAATTTATAGCAAATACCCGGAAATTGCTGAAAAATCCTTGAACAATCAAAGGAAATTCCTGGTAACTTTCTAGGAATCCTTCGAAAATTCCTGGGAATTGGGAAATTAGTGTGAATCTTTGGGAAACGCGTTGGAATGTTTGGCAAATCTCTGGGATGTCCTGGTTAATTCCTATGAATTAATGGTAAATTTCTGGGAACCCGTAGAAAATTCCTGAGAAATACCTGGGAATTTATAGGGAATATTCGGGAATTCAAAGGAAATTCCTGGGATGTTCCAGAGAATTCCTTGGAAATCCCAGAAGTCCCTGGAATATAGAATGTCGAATGCTCATTCCGGAATCTGGAAAGTTTAATATGGAACGTGAAATTCGTAAAATAAAATCCGAAATTTTTAATGAGAATTCTGGAATATGGAAGGTAGTATCCGAAATTCGTAATCTTGAAGGCGGAATACAAAATGTTCAATTTAGAATCTGGAATAAGGAAAGTGAAATGTAGAGTCTTGAATGTAGGTTCCGGAGTGTAGAATCTAGAAGCTCGAATTTAGAATACGGAATGTGGAATTTTGAATCTGGATTATGAAATGCGTAATCTGAAATTTAACATTCATAATGTCGAGTTTGAAATACGGAATATTGAAAGCGGTTTCTGGAATATTAAATGGGGAATCCAGACATTCAAATGTAGAAAACGGAATTTCGAATCTGTGGAATTCGAAATCCGGAATTGGGATTTTAAAATTCGGAACGTGGAATTCTGAATTTAGATTGTGGAATCTCCAATGTAGAATTTGGAATACATCAATTCTGGAATATTGAATCTGAAATCCGGAATGTGGAAACCGGAATCGGGATTGTGGAATCCAGCCTGCGAAGTATGGAATTTCAAATCCGGTGTATTGGTTCCGGACATTAAAATGCGGAATCATAAATCTTTTTTTCTCGAATGTGGAATATGGAATCTTGGATGTAAAATCCAGAATGTAGAAAGTGAAATCCGGGACGTGGAATTCGTAATTTGAAATCCGGTATATGGAATCAGGGATGTAAAATTCGAAATGTGGAATCAGGAATCTCGAATCAGAAATCTGGAATATTGAAAGTGAAATCCGGAAAGTGAAATCCGGAATGTGAATTCCGGAATGTAGAATCTGGAATGTGAATTCCGGAATGTGGAATCTGGAAACCGAAATCTCGAATGTGGAATCCGACATCTCAAATGTAAAATCCGGAATGTGGAATTTATCTTTAGCGTTGTATTTTTTAAATAAACATTTGACGAAAGAAAACTGAAAATTAAGTTTAGTTTTAATAAGAACGTTAAAAAAACTGTTAAGTTAATTAAAAATTGAAGCACACGGAGAATTAAAAGCATTAAAAATTGCATTTAAAACCACTGTGCATCGCTATACTCGACTTACATTAACTTTATGGATGTATATTAATGCATGTAATTTTATGTAATAATTTATATCTAGTAAAGTGATTCCCGTAGCATAAACTACCTGAAATAATATTATTATTAAAATGTAAAAAGGGAGAAAATTTCGTTGAAATTAAAATGAGATTTGTAATAATATTAAAATCAGGAAGCTCCTTACGGAACAGAGTGTTTAATTCTGTTGTGGTTATCCTTGTACATCAATGTACACTTGCTCGAATCTGTATTGTGGTGAAGAGAGTAATTATTAATGGCGAAAATGGAGCATTCTCAGGCAGCAGTCAGGTATACACGATGAGATGGTGCACTTGTATGTAGCTATTTTTGCATGTCAGACAGAGGCGTAACCAAATTTTCACCCTCAAAGGGAAAAATTTCAAAAAAAATTTTATACTTTTTCATCACTTTTTTTAATGCATCATGTTGTTATGCGAGAAATTATATAAAATGTCACAGCAAAAAATGTTAAAGTATGATTGTTTAAATTTTATTTATGGAAAAAATATAATAGAAAGCAATTATGAAATTATTTAACTGCTTTTTAAAGACGAAGAAGAAAAAGACCGTTACGATGAAAAGATGAATATAAAATACATTTATTTTTCTCTACTTTTCTGCCAGATAATTAAATTTGCAATTATTTCTTTACTTTCTGTGACAACTGTTTCTTGAGATTTTATTAGAATGGATGCGCCAATGTACAAGACAGCTAAATTAATTAAAATAAAAGAAATGTAAACAATGAGAGTGATAAAAACACCAGTGTGTAAGACGATATAGTGCACTATGATAAACATAAACATTAAAATGATAATGTAACGAGAGAGATTTTGTTGAGTAATAATCACTGCTGACAAATGTAATTGCAATAGAACATGAACAAATGAAAAATAATGAAAGAAAATGTACTATACATTCTTGATGGATTATGTTTCTGACACTAAGCCAGCCATTAATTAATTATATGCATTCTCAGAAAAGTTTTAAATCATTCCCTCAGCAAGCTTTGTGATCATCTATTCTGCAATGTGAGTAGAAATTCATTAGACATTCTGTTATTAAAAGTAACTCTTAAACCATCGTTCTAATTAGTTTATTAAAAACTAATATAAATTCCATAACAATGTCGATTTAATTACATGTTGCTTAATGACTGCTAACGTTAGTTTTAAATTTAGATAAAGGAAAGTTTTGTTTTATATTAAATCCCAGTCAACTTCTGTGAAAGTTCAGTATAATTTTGTTGCAACTCCTCCTCTAACTCTCAGAGCTTCGCATATTTTTTTAGAAGCCTAACTCGTTTTTATAGAGGTAAGTAATTGCTATTTAATCCTCTACAAATATTTGAAATATAATACTTGAATGTACATAAAACTATATAAAACAAAATTTATAAAATATAAGAATAAAAAAGAGATTTCAGGAAATAATTTAAATTAAAAAAAAAATAATCGTAACTTTTGCAAATTAATTAAAAAATAATAAAAACAAATAAACATTAAGAAGAATATATAAATAAAAAATCATAGATACATTCTGCAAATGCAGAAAATAATTGAAATTTGAAGAAAGATAATTGCGAAAATAATTGTAAAAATAAATAAATGATAAAAATAATTCAAAACTTTAGCAAATAATTTAAAAATCATTAAAATAATTTAAAATTGACGAAAATAATTGCAATTTGAGAAAAATACTTAAAAATCTTAGAAATTGACTGGAAAAAATTAAAAATTGGGAAAAATAATTGAAAATTTTTTAAGGCTCAAATCGCCAATCAATTCCTACGATTCTTTGCTACTTACTCTTAAAAACGCTCTTTGTAAATTCATAACAAACGATATAGATATTGCTAAAAAATATAATATAATAAAAAAATGAATAAAAAAAATGAAGACAAAACATTAAAAATTTAGAAAAATAATATTAAAAATTACAAAATATATTGAAAATAAAATTAAAAAAAAAAAAATTAACATGAGAAAATGAAAAATTGGTGAAAATAATTGAAAATTGAAGATAATAATTGGTAATAATTGGGGAAATTAATTAAAAAATGATAAAAATTATGAAAAAGTTGAAGAAATAATTAACACTCGAGAAAACAAAATGAAAATTGATAATGAAAATTAAAACTTGAGAAAAATAATTGTAAATTGGGAAAAATATTAACAATTTGATAAAAATAATTAAAAATTGAAGAAACTAATTAAGATTTGCGAGAAATAACTGGAAAACTAACAAAAAAATATTTGAAATAAAAGATAATTATTGAAAATCGGAGAAAATTATTTAAATAATTGAAAATTATAGTTAAAATTGCAAGAAAATATATGAAAATCCAATAAAAACTGGAACAATTGAATAGTTTTTTTTATTATTGCAATATAGTTTGAAATGAAAGATACATGATTGAAAATTTAGAATAATAATGAAATTAATTAAAAATTGCGGAAGTTATTTAAAAAATGATAAAAACAATGGTAAATTGAAAAAAAACAATATAAATTTAAGATAAATAAATCAAATTTTAGATTTAGAAAATGAATAGAAGAATAATTAAGATAATTACAATTTGTGAGGAATAATTGAAAAAATAACAAAATATATTTGAAGTAACAGAAAATAATATTTGAAAAGTGATTTTACTACATTTAAATTCAAGAAAACAAAATACAAAATAGATTATTGAAATAATTGACAATTTTGGACATGATGAAAAAAAATACAAATAATTAAAAATAATAGAAAATTAAATTGAAAAACGATAAAAATAATGAAAAATTGTAGTAAATAATTGGAATTTAATATTAGTAAAGAATTCCTAAAAATTAAAGAAATTTGTTAATAATATGTTGATTTTAGAATCATATGTATGTAAAATATAAAATTTTAAATAATTTTAAATTTAGGATACTTGAAGGGTAAACTAATTATATTTTTAATCAATGTTAATTCAAATTAGTTAAAGTTTAAAAAAATTAAAATTGTTATAAATTTAAAACTTGATAAAATTTTAATAAGGTGAAAAACGCTTTGAAACTTAAAACAAAAAACATCTAGTGACAAGCTTTAATTTAATTTAATTTAATAATTTAATTTAATTATAATTTAATCATTATAATAACTGAATAATATAGCAAACAAGTAATTATGAACTTATTTTATAATTGAGGTTATGTATGATAATGATTAAGAAACAAAATACAAATATTCATAATATAAATTAAAAAACATTTAAATTATGCTAATAAACATTTTTAGAAGAAAATTCTTTTCATTGCTACATTTAAAATAATATTATTAAACATTTAACTGCTCTCTAAATCTGAATTATTTAAAAATAACTAATGATTAGTAAAATCGTGCCTGAGTTTTTATTTCAGCAAATAGTTAAAATTTAAAAATAACTAATTATTAGTAAAAAAAAATTACTAATACTAAAAAATAGTTAAAATTCGACTAATTGAATTTGTAAACATAATTTTACTAAAATATTAGTTATTTTGACATAACCTAAAAATGAATTTGACTAATAATTAATTATTTTTTACTAAATGATTAGTAGAAATATAACTATTTGAATCAGTGACTGAGTTTTTGCTTTCAAATTAGTTATTTTTAACTAATTCAGATTTAGAGAGTGTATTTGAAAAAATTAGAATTTTTCTCATAAATGAGTGGCTTTGCGTACCTTACGAATCTTCAACGTATCTTACTTGCGCGGTTTATAAATTGACGAATTTTAACCTTCCGAACTGACCCGCAGGGATTAGTCAAAACATTAATTAATTTTTTAGTTCTACAAAATGCTTTTTAAAGCATAGTAGGGTAAAGGGTACAAGGATCGACCCCCTGACTCCCCTGAAAGTGAACGACACCTAATTATTAAATTTGTAATAAATATAAAACTAACGATATTAAAATACATTTTCAGGTAAAATTGTATAAAATTCAATTCATAGCAACTGATAAAATTGTTGTTTTAACTAATCAGTTTATATTTTCTTTAATATTTAAATTCCAAGAAAAATAGCTTCAACTTTTTTGTTGACAAATTTTCTAAAAGTCAGCAAGTTGTTTAAAAATTACATTATTAGAACAATTAATTTGTCATAATAAGTTTAAATAATGAGGTTTATGGTAATATTAATAAATAAAGTATTGTATGATGAGTAATTTTAATAATTATGAATTAAAGAGTGTCGTTCACTGTTTTTTGACATGACATTTTCAAATTCATATTAAAAAATTTATCAAAAATTAGTAATTATTTTAAGCACGTTAGTAGAAATTTTGAAAATAAATTATTTATTTCGCATCAATTTCAAACATCAGTTTAACTGTATACCCGTTACCCTATTTCAAGATTATAATAAAAAAAATTTACCAAATCTTTCAACGATTTGTACAAGTCTTCCAAAATTTAAAAAATGTTAAATTATTATTTGGAAGCACCATTTTTACATTTATTTAATATTTTTGTTAATAACTAACTGATTACCAGAAAATTTTGTAGAAACCATCGATATTTTACCAAACTACATTACTATAAACAATTTTACTGCATTTTCATTTTTTCAGAAGTTTTTTAATAGAGACGGACTTAGCCGCAGCGTAGGTCCAACTTACCCAACTCTCCCCTAGACATTTTTAATCCTCATATTCTGTTGCAGATATAGATTAAAACTCAAATAAATCATATGAAAAATTCTATTAAAAAAAATTGTTTTTTTTTTTTTTTGAAACATGCATAATATATGTGTATTGATCACAAAACTTGCTGAGCCTATATCGGAATAATTTATCCCGTCAGGATTTTACATATCACGTGACATTTTCAGCTGCATGTGTATTGTTGCGTGCCTTTGGATTCTTACCCTGAAGAAACGATCGCCTGTCAGACTGTCGGGGCTAAATGTCTCCCAAGTCCCATTCTCGAGTAACATATCGATCGACAGGTCGTACTCCCGCGAGAGGTTCTTCGATTTCTGTCGAGAACCAGAGAGTGAGAGAGAGAACGACTTTTGCATAATCGTCTCACTTTTGTAGGGTGCGTCTTGTTGTCTTGCCAATAATAATGATAGGATATCCATGTTGAAATACCGCTGATATCGATATTTTTAATCCAATATCAATTTTATCAAATAACATATTGGAACTCTACATATCAACATTTTCAAACTGATATTTAGTTATTTTGTTTCCTCATACACTGTAAAAAATTTTGGGATTTTCCCCTTACAAAAATTAGGGAAAATTCCCAAATCTCATAGGAAAAACTCATTTACCGATTTACGATTACAAATGTCTAAAATTTATTATAAAATAATTATATCTGCAAAAGTTATAAATTATCTCGAAAACCCTTAATGTTAAGAAAAAACGAATAGCATTATTGAATTTATATGGCAAAAGATGTGATTATATACATACAACATCAAAGTAATATAAGTTTATAAAAAATAAGTGTAATGTTGAAATAAACATTTAATTTTTATTATAAACATTTCGAAACAGCATGTACTATAATTCTTCAAATTTATGAGTGTTAGTCATAAGTCGTCCCTTTTGCAGTTAAAAATTTCTTTTAAATGTTTGGAAAATTTTCCGAATAATTTAGGAACTTTGATTCCCAAACATTTTGGAAATTTTTCCGAAAAAATTTCTTACAGTGTAGAGGAAGTATTAATTATGAAAAAATTTCGATATCCTATCATTATGAAGAAGCTTATTTTTGTTTTTTGACCAGTATGAGTAAGGGAGGGGTAATTATCAACTGGCAGGGAACTTCTATCTACAAAACGTTACTTTTTTGAGGCACTTTGATTTCAAATTATTAATATTTCTTTTAAACATGATTTATTTTATCATTTTCTTTAGCAAATGGTATTTTCTTAAATTTACTATTTGTTTAATAAACACATTGACATAATTTGATAAAAAAAGTTTAAAAACTGATTAACTTGTGAAAAACTGAAGATTCTCGTCATGTGCGATATCAATTAATTGTAACATAAAGTGACGAATGAACTTGTTTACGAACAAGTGAGAAATGTGAAACGTGTATTTAATTACGAAGTGCAGAATTACGTGTGCGAGGCCAAAGTGCTTCAAAGTGTCTGAAACATTGGAACTATCAATCTACCCTACCAAATGGACTTTTTCTTCTTTTTTGTTTCGAATACTCAACAAGGGATACCAAAATATTTCTTCTAGCGAAAAGCAATTTCGTGAACGTTTGTGCAGACTATTTTGTACATGTTTATTACATAATGATATCAAATATATATTCTATGGGGTACAATTTACAAGGGAATTTAATAAATAGGATTTTTACGATGTTTATAACATTTCCCTACTCTTATTAAAGTACTTACAAATTTAGGATTTGATTTATAATTATTTAATTTTTTAAAAGTCGATCAGAATACGTAACTATCAAAAATAAATTGATTGAATACTCACTTGAAATAGCGGTTTGTCAATGTCTGCCGAGGCTGGAATTTGTACGATGTAAAATTTCTGCTCAAACTCCGGACCGTGGTCATTTACATCCTCAACTTTAACGACTACACGTGTCGTCGATGAAAGTGGCGGTTCGCCATTGTCTTTCACGGAGACCTGGAAAAATGAAATATTTTATAATTAGTAATAAAAGTAGTTCGTAAATCACTCTCTCTCTCATTTTCTTTAGAAATAAAGTAAAATTGTCCCTCTTTGAGACGCAATACTAGCTTAAATTGTTAACAATGAGTTCAAACTGCCATCAAAATTTAAGTATTTTTCTAATTTTGTAATGTAAGAACATAAAGAATGGCGAGAACTAAAAGCAGAATTTAAGTTGGGAAATGATGCTGAAAATCACATTGAATGTGCGCCAAGTTTAACAAAAGAAATTCACAGCCAATCATCGGATTACAGCGAGCTCAGCAGGACCCAATCAGTGTCACAGTGAGTCTACTGGAAACGTAATTATTAATTCAGCAACATTTCCAGGGTATTAACTTGAATAAATTTTAAAGGCAGATTGTATTCTAATTATCTATACCCGAATTAACCACATTCCACAACTTGTATTACAAACTCCGTATTCCCTATTCCAAATAAAATTTACAGGATTATATATCCGCGATTCCAAGTCCCTAATTACACGATTTATATTTTATTGTTCCACACTCTTGATTCCACAACCTAGATTCTACATTTTCAAGATCCAGGAATCCAATCCCGATTCCATAAAACGGATTTCAAAAACTGGATTATACTTCCAAATTCCACGTCATGGATTCATCATTTTCCAGACTTCCCAGGAACTCCCAGAGAAGTCTCAGGAACTCCCAGTGAATTCCAGGAATTCCCCAGGATCTTAAAGGGATTTCCCAGAATCTCATAGGGATATCCCAGAGACTCCAAAAGATTTCACAGAAATTTACCAGGAATACCCAAGAAATTACCATGGGTTTTTAGGAAGTTTCTAAGAATTTCCTAGGAATTGACATGTATTTTATAAAAGATCGCAGGAATTCCCAGGAATTTACCAAAGATTTCCTTATGGATTTTCAGGAAATTTTTAGGAACTTCTCAGGAGTTTCCCAGGAATTTTTTAAAAATTCCTACGAATTTTCCAAGAGTTCTCAAGAATTTCCCAAAAATTTCCCAGCAGTTTCCAAGACATTCCCAGGGACTTTCCAGGAGCTAATAGAAAATTTCTAAAGCTTTCTCAAGTTTCTTTAAAATTTTCCTGGAATTCCCAGAAATTACTTTAGAGTTCCCAGGAAATTCCTAGAAAATTTACAGGAATGCGCATGCCATATCCAGGAATTCCTAGGGTTTAGTTGCCTGGAATTTTCCAGAAATTCCGAGGGATATTCTAGAAAATCCCAGGGATTTACCAGGAGTTATCAAAAACTTTCCAGGAAATATCAAAAACTTCACAGGGATTTCCAGGAGTTCCCACGAATTTTTCAAGGATTTCCCAAAAATATTCAGGTACTTCTGAGGAATTTTCAGGAATTCTCAGGAGTTTCCCAAGAAATTCACAATAGTTCCTCCGAGTTCCCAAGAATTCCCAGGAATTCTTAAGGTTTCTCAAGATTTTTTAAGGAATTCCCAAGGATTTCCCAGAAATTCACAGAAATTTACCATAAGTTCCCAAGAATTTTCAAGGAATTCTTAGGGATTCCTTCTTCTTTCCTTCTTCTTTCCCAGAGGTTTCCTAAGAATTTTTTAGCATTTTCAGGAAATTACAAAAGATTTCACTAGAATGTCTAAAATATTCGCAGAAATTTCACTGAAATACCTAGAGATTTTTAGGAATTTTCAAGAATTTAAAGAAATTTCCAGCAATTCCCCAAAAGTTTACAGGAATTCACCACGAGATCCCAGAAATTTACAAAAAATTCACAGAGATTTCGCAAAAAGTTACTGGAGTTCTTAAGAATTGGCAGGAATTCCCAGGAATTTCCCAGAAGTTCACGGGAATTTACCAGAAAATTCCAGATGTTTTTAAAGAATTTTTTGGAATTTTCCGGAAAACCTCAGCGATTTCACTAGTGTTCCTAGCGAGTTCTAAGAAGTTTACAGAAATTTTTCAGGAATTCACAAAGGATTCCCAAGAATTTTTTTGGATTTTAGGGTAATTCCTAGAGATTTCCTAGAAGTTAAAAGGAAATTACCAGGAATTCCCAGGAATTTTTAAGGAATTCCCAAGGATTTCCCAGAAACCCACAGAAATTTCCCAGGAGTTCCTACGAATTTTTAAGGAGTTCTTGGAGATTTCCCAGAGGTTTCCGAAGAATTCTTTAGCATTTTCTAAAAATTATAAAAAATTTCACAAGAGTTTCTAAAAAATTAGCAGAAATTTTACTGGAATACCTATAAATTTTTAGAAATTTTCAACAATTGAAAAAGAAATGCCAGCAATTCCCCAAAATTTGACAGGAATTCACGAAGAATTCTCAGAATTTACAAGAAATTCACAGAGATTTCCTAAAAATTTACTGGAATCTCTAGGAATTTGCAGGAATTCCCAGGGATTTCCTAAAAGTTCACAGAAATTGACCAGGAGTTTCCAGATGTTTTTAAAGAATTGTATCAAAATTAAATCTCTCTTATTTTTAAAGAATTTTTTGGAATTTTCCGGAAAATTCCAGCGATTTACCTGAAGGTCCTAGGGATTTCCCAGAAATTTGCAGGAATTTTTCAACGGCTCTCTAAGAATTTTTTTGGATTTTCCGGGAATTCCGCGGATTTTTAAGGAGGTATCAAAAACTTTCCAGAAAATTTTAAAAATTTCACAAGGATTTCCAAGAGTCCACACGAATTTTCCAAAGGTTTATCAAAAATATCCAGGAACTTCTAAGAAATTTCCAGGAATTCCCAAGAGTTCCAAGGAATTTTCAAGGAGTTTCAAGAATTTCCAGTAGGTTCCCAAGGGATTCACAAAATTCCCTACGAGTTCCCAAGCATTCCCATGAATTCTTAAAGGTTTCCCAAGATTTTTCAAGTAATTCCCAGGGATTTCCCAGAAATTCACAGAAATTTATTATAAGTTTCCACGAATTTTCAAGAAATTCTTAGGGATTTCCCAGAGGTTTCTTAAGAACTTTTTAGCATTTTCAGGAAATTACAAAAGATTTCACAAGAATGTCTAAAACGTTCGCAGAAATTTCACTGGAATACCTAGAGATTTTTAGGAATTTCCAAGTATTTGAAAAAATTGACAGCAATTCCCCAAAATTCAATACAATTCTTAAGAATTGGCATGAATTCCCAGGGATTTCCCAGAAGTTCACGGGAATTGACAAGGAAATTTCAGATGCTTTTAAAGAATTTTTTGGAATTTTCCGGAAAATCTTAGCGTTTTTCCTAGTGTTCTTAGGGATTTCCCAGAAGTTCGCAGGGATTTTTTGGATTTTACGGGAATTCTCAGGCATTTCCTAGAAGTTAAAAGGAATTTTTAAGGAATTCCCAAGGATTTCCCAGAAATTCACAGAAATTTACCAAGAGTTCCTACGAATTATCAAGAAATCCTTAGGGATTTTCCAGAGATTTCTCAAGAATTCTTTAGCATTTCTTGGAAATTACCAAAGATTTCACAAGAGTTTCTAAAAAATTCGCAGAAATTTCACTGGAATACCTAGAGATTTTTAGGAATTTTCAAGAATTTGAAAGAAATGCCAGTAATTCCCCACAATTTGACAGGAATTCACGAAGAATTCTCAGAATTTACAAGAAATTCACAGAGATTTCCTAAAAATTTACTGGAATCTCTAGGAATTTGCTGGAATTCCGATTGATTTCTTAGAAGTTTACAGAAATTTACCAGGAATTTCCAGATGTTTTTAAAGAATTCTTTGGAATTTTCCGGAAAATTCCATCGATTTCCCTAGAGTTACTAGGGGTTTTCCAGGAATTCGCAGTAATTTTTCAAAGGTGTTCGAATAATTTTTTTGGATTTTCCGGGAATTCCGCGGATTTTTAAGGAGTTATCAAAAACTTACCAGGAAATATTAAAAATTTCACAGGGATTTCCAAGAGTTCCCACGAATTTTCCAAGGGTTTCTCAAAAATATCCAGGAACTTCTGAGGAGTTTCCAGGAATTCCCAGTAGTTCCAAGGAATTTTCCAGGAATTCTCAAGAATTTCCTAGGAGTTTCCCAAGAAATTCACAATAGTTCTTACGAGTTCCCAAGAATTCCCAAGAATTTTTAAAGGTTTTCCAGGAATTCGCAAGGATTTTCTAGGATTACCCAAAGATTTTTCATTAATTTCCAGGGGTTTCTAATGGGTTTCTTGTAAGTTTCCAGGAATTTCGCAGAGATCGACAGAAGTTGTCCAGAAGTTTTTTTGGAATTCCCAGAAATAATACAAAGATTTCCCAGGAATTTTCAGAAATCCCATGAATTTTCCAGGAATTCCCAGGAGTTTGACAAGATTTCCCAGAGTTTCTAGGAATTTTGCAGGTATTTCCAGAAATTTCTAATGTATTGCCGGGGTTTTATTAGGAATACTTAGGGATTTCCCAGGGGCTCCCCTAGAGATTGACCAGGGATTTAGAAGGAACTCGCAGGACCCCAAAGTTTTGTTTTAAGAGTTTCTTTCTTTGGCCACGAAACCCTAAAAAGCGAAATGTCAAAATCAGAATATCGATATTTCGGATATTTCAATATGGACATTGCATCACTACAGGACACCTATTTTCAAAAGCGACTTAACCAAGTCCTTGCCATACTCATGTCTGGAAATTTGTGGTCGAAATCAAATTTCCAGTTTATTTAGTTCCATCCTAATTCCAATTTTATTAAGCAACAATAATAATCGTTGTAAAATCCATAAAATTAACCCTCCGTCTGACACCTGGGTGCAGCCAGACCCTTTTCGTTTTTAATAGTTAATTAAACGTATTTCTAATTCAGTTAGGGACTTGTGCTTTCGGTAGCTTCCTAAAATTTAATTGGCTTTCGACTTATGAAAAATAAAAAGGAGAAAAAAATACTTACACAGGATTATTTCAAGGATTTTAAAAATACACCTTCGGACCGACACCCGGGTCTGGCTGGACCCCTCTGCACTATATGCTTGAAAACGTTCAGAGTTTAATACAATTTAATCATGCAAACGGCCTTTTTTACTTTTTCGATGTTTCAAATTGAGTCATTATGATTTTGACTTAACAGTTTTTTGAAAATTCTCATATAAACACAGGTAAATGTTATTTTGTACAATAATAAAATAAAAATATTTTATGGTCCTAATTATTAAATATTTGATTTTTATGAATTATTTAAAGTGTTTATTATTTATTGCATTTATTATTTCAATTGATTTATGTTAAAATCTTTAATTTTAGCTGTTGTTCGAAATAACATTTACTTGTGTTTATAGAATATGACAATCTTTATGGTCAGTTTTGTGGGTTTTGTGTCACCAAACAGGTTATGTTTACCTGTCAATATAGTGCAGTTTATGTCAAAACCACTGAGAAAGATATGAAATCAAATATATATACTTGCTTGCTAAAAATATGAGTTTGAATATCTTCATCACTTTCTAAATCTGAATAAATTGGAATTTGATTAATTTTTTGCTTATCCATTCAGTGAATCAGTAACTAAAATATCACTTAAAATCGTAGTTTTTCTGTTAAATTTGATTAATTAAACAAGCGAGAAGTCAGTTAGTGAATAAAAATAGTAAAATTTTAAGTAGTTTAAATTTAATGAAAATATTTTTGCATACAAATGAACATAAACATATTTCTTAACATATTTTCTTTTCATAAATTGATAATAAAAATAATTTAAATTTTAAAATAAATGAAAATATTAAAGGCATTTAATAAAAATCAAAAACTCGGCCTGTGAAAGATACAATCGACGGAATTTATAATTTCACTTTACGCAATTTCTCATAATCGCATAATGTTCTCGTGCAGCTATATCGCTCTCGTCATCTTCGAATACAAACGCTCGCCTGTGCCACTCGGGCCGATAAAGTTTTTATCAGAAGGTTTTAATCAGCTTACTGCACTATCAGGAGTTTTCGACGAAGGCTCGAGTCTAAGGCTAAGACCTAGCAGCCCCTGGGAATTTCGTTAAAAATGTTACAGAATCGAGTGTGTCCCTCAAGATTGTGTTAAAAATTCATAAATAGAAAATTGGAAGCAGATTTCAACGGGAATTTTTGAACCTAAGAGTAGACAGTACTAAATCTTGACGATTTCCGTGTGGTGAATTTCGAGAGTCCCGAAAGGCAATTTCCGATGGATTCGTATTCGATGAAGAGCAGTAAATTCTGCGTCTCTTGAGGACATCTATCGAACCGTGGAGTGTCACATTTGCAGGTAACATCTGCACTCAATTAGGGCTAGAAAACTTCATTTTTCTGAAGGACGGACGTCTAATAATTTTGCAAGCATCTCTCATAAAAACTTTTGGACCCAAAACATATTTCTCTATTATAGCGAATGTCTTATTCATAGCTTAAAGAAATATCAAGCCTCCACTATTTAGTTGCGAAAAATTCTGAAATGAAAATAATTTGACATAATGTATTGTTCGTAGAAACTTTAACACGAAGATACTTTTTTATAGTTAACAATAAGTTAAGGATGCGAATACAGAACAGAGTTGATTTAACTAGCAGTAGAAAAAGATCTCCGAGCATTTATCAGTAGGGTAATTAAATCCTCTACAAAGATACTATTTTTCAAAGTTTCATTTAACTCGAGAAAATCTCACAGCTTGTAACTTTCGCAATTTGCTAAAGAATCATTTGGTGCGCAATGAAAGACCCTCGAAAGAAAGAGATTTTCAACAAAGCTTTGCAAATATATAGAACTCTCATAAACTTTCAAGAGCTCTTGTAAACGAAAGTTTCAAGATTTAACATAATTTAAAAGAAGAAGGCAATAAATGATTTGAAAATAGTCAATTCAAAAGAGTTTCATGGATCAGTTAAATGACCCTGTTAAATGTGAAGGTTACGAGTACCACTGTTTTAATTTAAATTATAAGATAAATTAATGTCTCTTATTTCATTTATTAAACTGTGTGGCACATTTTATCTGCCCGTTCTATCAGCAACTTTGTCTCTTTTTACCAAAATCTCAACTGAAAAGCACCCAGAAAATCCCTAAAATCCGGAATTTAGAATTACGGATTTGAAATTCCGTTTTAGAAAAGCACTAATTAAATATTAATAGTTTAACAATTAATAAAAGAAATTAAAATATAAAACCCACGGTTGTAACAGTTCATAACTGATTTTGATCTAAAGTTCTTTTAAAAATAAAATGTTTAACACGAAACTATTAACTTGATCTATTTAACAAGAATTATGAACTACTTTAAGACGCATATTATTCTTTAAAATGACGAGTCCAAAAGATAGTATTTTAGTAGTAAAGACGAGAAAGATGCGACCAATGAGAAATTGTAGACGATTAATAAAAGGAAGTTAAAAATTCTGGTTAGCCAGAGGCTAAGTTCGCGTCCATATTTTATGGCTTAGGAGGCTGCAACGTTCTTTTCTGTTTACATTAGAACAACGTGAATGATGCGAGTTGCTCGTCAGCGTCGTCTTTAAGGCTAAAATATGTTATGAATAAGAATAAGAAATATTTTATGAATGAGAGTAACTTTTCAAGCAACTTGAAAAACACGCCAATGTATTTTTCATCATTTCTTCCGGTTTTTCCAGTCTGTTGGACTCTCAGATTTTTTACTATGTTTCAAAATAAATAAAATTTGCACTGAAAAAGTAAGCTATTCTTTAAAAGAAATTAATATACGGTATTTATGGTAGTATTATTCCAATTAAAATAATTATACTTCATGGAATTAATATAATAATTCAGAAAATCAACTGTAATTTAAATTATCATACAGGTCACTACAGTTTACACATTTCTTGTTAATTATTCAGGAGAATTCTGCAGAAACCGATACTCGACGTATATGTAAGTTTCAAGTGTCCTATGAATAATGAACAGTTCGACATAAAGCTCGATCTTAGTCTGTGTCATTTATCAATCAAATTTAAGGTCCTAAATTATAAAATAATATTATTATATAATATGAAACTAAAGTTTTATTAAAATACACTGAAAACACAATTTTTTTAGTACGAGTTTCTTTCAAAATTTGATATTTTATATTTTATTTCAAGGATATTATATCACTAAAAGAACTTTTAGTATTAAAAATATAAATTCTTATCTTGAAAGTATTTTCATTATCAACTTTTTATTTTCGTCATTTTTTAACGTAAAGAAACAAGCGCTACTTTTATATATCGAGCTTTTTTCATGGACCTAATGGACTTGAAACAAAATATTCTCGCGCTATCAACTCAGGAAGTTAATATTCTTTAAATGGGCTCAACATAAATAAAACATTTATGTCGATAATGCTTTGCCCACCTGGTTCAATTTAATTATTTTTAGTCAGTTGACTCACACAGAATATAGCTATTATTTTTTTAATTAAGCAGTTCTGATAATATATACTTCAAACCATTTCTTTGTCGTGAATAAATAATATTTGCCAAATGAATTTAAAATAATTGCTATGTTTTCAAGGTACAAAATAGGATAAAAAGTTTCATAAATAATTAAATATAAAAAATAAAATGAACATAAAAGTGATTACTAAACGTCCATCAGCATTAGGAAGAAGGAATTGTACAAAAATATAACTGGTTATGAGAGACTTTATTGAGTCGTTTCGAAGTTTAAGTCGAAGAAGCTAAACAAGAAGTTTTGGACAAACTTTGTTACTAAATGAGGGATAACAATGAATGGCCTAAGGGGAATAACTTTCATGATCAAACTTTCAGTCGGAATTCGTAAAACTTAACGAATTGTGAAGATTTAACACGCTGTTAATTTAACTGCGTATTTCTGTTTTAAATTAGTTTTAAATCTTTATACAATTTTATAAATCCAAAAGTTGTGTTGAATATTAAATTATTATTTATGATGTGATGCTTCATTTTCTTTTTGTACAATTAATGAATGATTTAGTATTGAATATCTTAAGTCGAGCTTTCGAATTCACGATTTTTAGAGCTTTAAGAGCACCAACTCATGCATCATTGGCAAATCAAAAGGCGCTTTCAAAAATTACAAGCTGAGGTTTTCATTTTGGTTTAGTGGTTTGAAAACTTTGTACGAAAGACAGACTTGTAAGATGAGTGAGTCCATTGAACAGAAACTTGATTGATACAATGCGATCCGATGAAACAGAAGAAATCCTCAGACAATTTTTCCAAGCTTCCTTTTACTGTCGACTATACGCTTCCATGAGTCTGAAACATGCTCTTGAAAGTGCACAACGAAGCAAAGAGTGATCGTACTTTTTTTAAAGTAGAACAGATCAATGACTAGATAGTTGTTACAAATTCGGTTTTATGTCCTTTTACACAAAAGTAAAACTATCAGTTAGTATATAACGAGAAAGTCATACAAAACATTGTTAAAAAATTAAAAGATTTTCATATAATTAACAACAAAAAATCTATACTTGCGAAATTGGTATAAAACATATTATAAAAGAGTAATGGAGCCCCAATACTCTAAAAACAAGTGTCTTATTTTGTCCTCACTTTTAAGACATTCTGAGGTGTCTTAATTTTAAACCATTGAGATATATAGTGTCTTAAAAATGCCTGTAAGACGCTTTCTAAACGTCTTATGTCTTAAAATTAGACACTTGTAAGACACCTACTGTTTTTACAGTGAATTTTATATAATAATTTACAAGTTTTAATTCATTCATTTATTCACCCTGTCCACACCTGACATTTGTCACTAGATGTTTTTTGTTTTAAAATTTTAAAATATTCTTAAATTTTAAATTTATAGCAATTTCAATTTCTTCAAATTTTAATTAATGTGAACTTGCATTGATTAAAAGTTCAATTAATCCACGTTTTAAAATTACTAAATTTGAAGTAATTTAAAAATTTCTTCAATTTTTAATAATAATTTTCTATTATAATTTCAATTACTTAAAATACAATTTAGTACTATTTTTATAATTTCTTAACTATTTTCTACAATTCTTAATTATTTTAATTGTTCTTAAATTGTTTCCCTAAATCCTAAATTTACCATTCTCAAATTTCAATTATTTTTTTTAGTTTTTTCAATCTCTTTTTCAGTTTTAATTACACTGCGTGACAGTTAAAAATTACTTTGAATCAGACCTAGCCTAAGTTGTTAATCATGAAAAACTAAAAAAAGTGGTATATATTAAATTCCCCCCCCTCACCCTAAAAATTTCATTTTAGAGCCAAAAAGCAGTTTCTCTGCAGTTTTTGTATAAAATATACAGTTTCTTCGTAATTTTTGATCCGATATAATTTTTTTTTATTTTAAAGCTGTGAAACAAGGTTTTCTATACCTAATAGATTTTTTATGTTATACCCGACATTTACTAAAATAAATATAAAAAAGTTGTTAGAAGATGATACACTGCAAAAATATGGTGTCTTAAATTGGACAAAAATGTCTTAAATTAAGATACTTTTGGCGTCTAAGACACGAAAAATGTCTTAATTTAAGACATTTTTGAACAATTTAAGACATCTGTTTTTGCAGTGTAAGTACCACTTACAGTAATTAAAGAAAGCAAAAAAAAGGAAGTACTATTTTTTACTTAAATAAAATATACTGTGATTATAAAGACAAAAAATGCAATAACTTAGACAGCTTCTTACAAATTAAATTGAAAAAAGCTCATTCGATGTAGCATTAAATACATTTTAAATAATTCAGCACAGAAAAAAATATTCTAAATAAAATTGTAAAGTAAATCATTGCCAAAGTTGAAAAAATTGACAATTTTCAAACATTTTTACTCTTTTTCTGCAGTAAATTTTGCTTGAAACATAAAACCTCTATAAGGTATAGAAAGCCTTGTTTTTTAGCTTTTAATTTAAAAAAAATTAAAATAGGACCAAAAATGACGAAGTAACAGTATATTTTATACAAAAACTGCAAAAAAACTGCATTTTAGCTCTAAAATAAAATTTTGGGGGTGGGGGAGGGGGGAATTTAATATACACCATTTTTTTTTACTTTTTCATGACAAACAATTTAGAATAGGTCCAATTAAAAGTAATTAATTGTTCTCATTTTTTGTAACACGGTGTTATTTTTGCCTTGACATAGCAATTTAATTATTTATTCCTAAATTTTATATATTTTTATCTTCAATTTTTAATTTTTTGAACGATTTTTCAAATATTTTTTTTTTTCAATTATTTCTCTCAAATTTAATTTACTGTTTTCAATCTTTTATATTTAAATTATTTTCATCATATTTGAATCATTTTTCTCAATGTTAAATTATTTTCAACATATTTAAATTGTTAATTGTTATTCTTATTTTCTTAAATTATTTTCTAAAATTTGTAAGTATTTTTCTAAAATTTTAATTATTTTCTTCAATTTTTAATTAATTCAATTTGTTTTTATAATTTCCAAATTTTTTTTTATTAATTATCGTAAATTTCATTTATTTTTAGCTTTCTTTAATTATTTTCTCCAAGTTTTAGTTATTCTCATTTTTTTCAATTAATTTCTAAGATCTTCATGTATTTTTCTAAAATTTCAATTAATTTTTTTTATTTAAAAAAAAACTGTAAATTTTTAATTATTTCACTCAAATGTGATTTATTTTTTACAACTTATCTTTGTTTGCATCATATTTCAATTATTTTCTTCAAGTTTTAAATTATAAAATCATTTTTCAATTATTTTCCAAAATTTATATTCTTTAATTTAAGATTTTTTTCATTTCTTTTATAATCCAAAATTTGCAAAATATTTATCCGAGATTTCAATTATTTCATTCAATTTTCAATTATTTATGATTTTGTATATTATTTTCTTCAATTTTTAATTACTTTCGTTCTTTTTCATAATTTCCAAAAAGTTTTCATTATTTCTGTTTAATTAAAAAATATTCTCTTTAATTTTAAATTATGTTTATCTTGTTTCATTTATTTTCTCTAATTTTTAATTATTTTCTTCTTTTTCATTGTTAAAACTTCTGAAAGTTTTAAGTATTTTTCTGAAATTTTCTTTAACTTTCCTTTATTTAAAATATATTAAGTAATTTTTTCAATTATTTTCTCAAATTTTAATTATTTTTATCAATTTTATATTATTTATCTAAATTTTCAATAATTTTTTTTTAAATTTTAAATTATTTTCCCTAATTTTTCGTTAATTAGTTTTTAAGATTTTCAAGTGATTTTCTTTAAATTAAATTATAATCTTTATTTTTAAAACATTTCTATGTTTTGTAAATTACTTTCCCCAATTTTTAATTGATTTCATTTTTTTTTCAATTATTTTGCAACATTTGCAATTTTTTTGTTTAATTTTAATTATTTTTTGCAATTCTTTTCAATCTGAATAAGTCAAAAGTCTTCCACTTTTTTAAAAAGTTTATATGAGTCAGAATTTATGAAGTGGCCCCCTATTTCACCAACATTGACAAAAGATAAAAGTCAATACATTTTTTTGTAGTATTAACTAATACAAATTAGCTGCTAAAAGGGTTTTTGAAATTTTTGAAAATTTAAAAAGTTATAAACAATTAGAATTTTATGTACCCTATTTTTGAAAAATTCATAGTTTAAAGAGTTCAAATTAAAAACGAACATTAATACCCGGAGTTTACTGACAATAATTGTAACTTTTAAGTACCATAACTGATGTACCAAAAAAAAATATTTTTTATGAAAAAATTTTTATTTTTAATAAACAAATTACATTATTTTCCTGTTCCAAATCGCAAATTAAAGTTTTCTTTTGAGATTACGAAACTCCATACATTCAAGAAGATGTACATGCAAAAACATTTTGGTATTCTTTAATATTGAAAAAATTACATGGTTTTTTGTTGCGCGCCCTGTTACGCTTGAGTGCAGTGCACCGGCCGCGACGCGACGCCACGGCAGTGGGACAAAACCGGCTTTACGTGGACAAATTAACTTGTAGGTCAGAATTCTTGACGGATTAACATGTATTTTTTTTTAATTTACAGCTTTTTAAATTGCGCTAAGAACTATTGTGGCCGACTTGTTTAATTGTTGCTTGTGTCAAAATTTATTAACAATTAAGCAATAAATAATTAAATATATTTTTTAAAATTTTTTCTAAAAGCTTTGAAATCTAAAGAAAGTACACTTTCTTACAATTATAGTTCAAAAATAAACAATTTCTGTCACAAGTATTTGTTATAAACAATTTTTATAAATAATTAAGCAAAAAACCATAATTTTGTTAAATTAAAGAAATTTCTTTAGACTAAGTGCCTGAATACGTTCTTTATAAATGCACATTTGGCATAATGTAAGTAAATGTCAATAGTTTTATTTGTTATAAATATAAAAATAATCAAAAGTATGGATTGATGCTTAATTGTTTATCAAAAATTTTTATAACAAATAAATTTATTGACATTTAATCACATTCTGCTAAATGTTCATTTATGAAGAACAAATTCAGACAAATAGTCTAAAAAATAATTTTTAATTCATAAAAATTATGAATTGTTGCGTAATTGTTTATAACTAATGAATTTATTGTTATTTAGTTACATTCTAGAAAATTTCCATTTATGAAGAACGAATTCAGGCACTTACTCTAAAGAAATTTCTTTAATTTAACAAAATTATGGTTTGTTGCTTAATTATTTATAAAAATTGTTTATAACAAATACTTATGACAGAAATTGTTTATTTTTGAACTATAATTGTAAGAAAGTATACTTTCTTTGGATTTCAAAGCTTTTAGAAAAAATTTTAAAAAATATATTTAATTATTTATTGCTTAATTGTTAATAAATTTTGACACAAGCAACAATTAAACAAGTCGGCCACAATAGTTCTTAGCGCAATTTAAAAAGCTGTAAATTAAAAAAAAATACATGTTAATCCGTCAAGAATTCTGACCTACAAGTTAATTTGTCCACGTAAAGCCGGTTTTGTCCCACTGCCGTGGCGTCGCGTCGCGGCCGGTGCACTGCACTCAAGCGTAACAGGGCGCGCAACAAAAAACCATGTAATTTTTTCAATATTAAAGAATACCAAAATGTTTTTGCATGTACATCTTCTTGAATGTATGGAGTTTCGTAATCTCAAAAGAAAACTTTAATTTGCGATTTGGAACAGAAAAATAATGTAATTTGTTTATTAAAAATAAAAACATTTTCATAAAAAATTTTTTTTTTTGGTACATCAGTTATGGTACTTAAAAGTTACAATTATTGTCAGTAAACTCCGGGTATTAATGTTCGTTTTTAATTTGAACTCTTTAAACTATGAATTTTTCAAAAATAGGGTACATAAAATTATAATTGTTTATAACTTTTTAAATTTTCAAAATTTTCAAAAACCCTTTTAGCAACTAATTTGTATTAGTTAATACTACAAAAAAATGTATTGACTTTTATCTTTTGTCAATGTTGGTGAAATAAGGGGCCACTTCATAAATTCTGACTTATATGCACTTACAATAAATGAGAATTTCACTTATTTAGAGTGAAAAGTCACTTATTTGTAAGTGTATATTCACTTATTGAAAAAGTGAAAGACTTTTGACATCTAAATAAGTGAATATTCACTTATTCAAATTTAGAGAGTGATAAAAATTTTTCAGCAAGAATATTTTATGAAGGTAAATATTTTAAAAAAGTTTCACAAAACATTGAAACAACTTTCTTTCGTGGACAAACAGAATAATAGAAACGTAGTATTGAAATCGCAAAGTCTTTAAATATTTCCAACACTCTTCTTGTATAGGATCTTGGAAAACTTTAAGGTGGGTTTTAAACGCGTTTCCGTTAGTTTCGATACGGAAATGCACTCCCAAGAGTCTTCAACGATACTCCTACCCCTATCTCTCATCCATTCTTTACTCGTCCTCCTGCTTCTTCTTTCACAAAGAAGGGACCTGTGCCTCATTTTACTTTTCAATCTCGGGTTGGATGCGATTTTCCACCTCGTTTCCAGTCTGACAATATTGAGAGGATGGGCTAAAGCGAGAAACGAAGTGTCGATAGAATAGGCAGAAGAAGAGTTCAGGTAAGATACTGCTTCTAAGGAAGGATGTCCTATCGACATCCATGGCAACGCCAGCACGGCCTTTAGATATTTAGGTTAGCTTTAACGACCTCTGCGCTCCAATTCGATGGCTAAAGGCATTCTTCCGTAAATGACTTCCGCTATAATAACCGTTGGTGCACTCACTATAGTGCTTTATCATAGTTTGACACCCAAGCAAAATTCAAGAAAATGAACTGAAAAATTAATCGCCAGTTTCAGTTTCAAATAAAGTATAAAGACATAATTTTAAGTATATATAATACTTTTAAATTTCCATTTAATAAAATACTTTGTTCTTAATTTAAAACTTTCGACCAATGCCGTAGCCTTTTATTCCAAAAGTTTTTTAAAATTAATTCTTTTATTCAATTTTTTCGAAACTACTATTTTGGGTTAATATCTAAACCAGCCTGGTTGAGGATTACCTAACTTCACCCGAATTTTACATCTCAGAATCCATATTTTGGTCTTTTTCCAAGAAAGTTGGTGAACCCTTCCATAGTTTTATATTTAAAAGAAATTCCAGTAGGAAAGAACTATCACTGGAAGGTTAAGTGAAAAAATAATCAATTTTTTCTATTTGTCATAGCGACGTTTCGTTGGTCTAATTTGCCAACCTTCTCAGGCTAAAATATTTATTATATATCAGTAGTAACAAAATTTAAAAAACCAAATATACAACCACAGTCACTATTAAAACTATTTGTTAACAAAATATTACTATTTATAAAATTACCTTTTAAAACAATAACAATCTTTTCATAACTATAGTTTTTCGTCAAAAAACATTTTTTCAGAAAAAACGAAACTGAAAATATTTCAGTTGAGTCCAACACATTTCAAAACTGACTGAGCGAAAATTTTGATAGCGATAATATTTGTATAAATTGTAGGTCGATGAACTCTGTGTTTACCACCAAAGACATTTAAGTCTGACAAAATTAAATCAAAGAGAAATTAGAAATAAGAATACGCTTATGAATTTAATTTTCTAATTAGTGGGAAATAAGATTTTCCAAAAAACAATATATCTTCTTTTTTGTTAATAGTCAAATTGTTTGATTTAATAAAAATCATTTCAGAAATTAACCTTTTATTTCTATTAGGTTCGTAGTCCAAAATTTTGACATTTTCCCAATCAAAGATATGATCGTCATCTGTGCAGTGTTTACTAACAACAGATTGTGGTTCTTTTTTTGATATATGATCATTCATTCGAACTCTTAACGATCTCTTCGTCTCGCCCATATAACAAGCATCACAGTCCTTGCAATTAAATGTATAAACTACACCGGTCCTGTCCCATTTTTCTGAAACATCTTTACCCAGTCTAATAATTGAACTTAGGCTTTTTTCAACAGAAAGAATGGTCAAGACATTAAACTTTTTTAAAACATTGCTGAGTTTTTGGTAAGCATCATTAAAAGGTAAACAAACTTTTGGGAACTGACTATACATCAACGCTCGACAGCTGCCATTGTCTACTGAATTATTGCTAAATTTAATTTTATTTAATCT
Source organism: Ganaspis brasiliensis (assembly GCA_037103525.1). Lineage (NCBI taxonomy): Eukaryota > Metazoa > Arthropoda > Insecta > Hymenoptera > Figitidae > Ganaspis > Ganaspis brasiliensis. The sequence continues at coordinate 692,820 of JAZKLR010000369.1, read as the reverse complement.
AAGTCTAATATATTTTTCAGAAAAATCCAAAATCACATCTCGAATTTCACATTCTGAATTCCAAACCCCGGTTTTCATAATCTAGATTTCAGTTCTGGTTCCGTATTCCGTGAATTCCGTATTCTTTATTCCATTTTCCGGGTCCCATTCCCCGGATTTCATATCTCTATTTCACATCCCAAACTCTAATTCTTAGACTCCATATCTCGAGTTTTCAGAATTCTATACTCTGGATCCTATCTTTGATTTAGATACCAAGATATGCAATCCGCGATATAGAATCCTGGAAATGGGTCCCTCAATGTTGAGTCAGGACTATAGAATTCGGGATATGTAATCCGGAATATGAAATCTGGAATATGGAATCTAAAATATTGAATCTGGGATCCTAGGTATGAAATGAAGGTCATTAAATTCAGAACGTGAAATCCGGAATATTAGATAGAAGACATTTAATCCGTCGTATGGAATCTGAAATATGGGATCTGGGGTACGGAATCCAGAAGATAGGATCCAGAGTATAGAATTCTGAGACTCGAGATATGGAGTCTAAGAATTAGAGTTTGGGATGTGAAATAGAGATATGAAATCCGGAGAATGGGAACCGCAATATGGAATAAAGGGTATGGAATCCGGGACGTAAAATCCGGAATATGAACTGAATTCGGGAGTATGGAATTCAGAATATGACATCTGTGATATTGATACCAAGATATGGAATCCGGGATGTAGAAAATGCGACGAAAAATCCAGTAAATGGGATCAGGAATTTCTAATCCGGACTGAGGGATTCGTGATCCAGAATATGGAATTTGGAATATGAAATCCGAGATATTAGATCGAAGGTATTTAATCCACCAAAAGGAATCTAAATTATGTGATCCGGGTATATAATCCAGAAGATGGGATCCAGGATATGGAATCCGGAATATAAAATTCAGGATATGGAATCTAAGAATTGGAGCCCGGGATGTCGATATATGATATATATATATATATAATAGGGTGGTCCTTAAAATGGAAAGTTGCGAATTTGAAAGGTCTCACCCCCTGATTTTGTTACTTATCGAAAAATAAAAGATACGTATTTTTTTTTTTTTTTTATTTTAATATTTGATGGTGCCTCATCGACCTTGAAATTTCCCATGCATTTTGCATGGGGAAAAAACTTTTTTTCGTAGATTTGCAATAAAATCATGAAAAATCAACATTTTTTAACCGGATTACTCTATTTCTCTTGGAAAATGTTCAAACAATGACATCCAATAATTTATTTAAGAATTTTTTATTATTAACTATTTTTTACAGGGTCGTGAAAAAACCACATAAATTGCAAAATTATGGAAAAATCGTTAAAAAATATTTATTACTATTATTTCTGGTATTTATTGCTAAAATTTTTATTTACAACTAAAACAAATATTATTAATAATATTTTCAGGTAATTCGCAATTTGTTTAAACAATTTGTTGTTGTTATTGTTAAATTATTTTTAAATACATGTAGAAAAGTATGGTTTTTTGTATTATTTTACAATTGACTTTGACATTAATCATACAAAATAATGATTAATTGTTAAAAATTATAAAAATAATTGTTTAAACAATTTATTGTTGCTATTTGAAAAATAATCTTTAAATATATCTACGGAGTTGCAGTTTTTTCTTAATTTTGCAAGTAGTTGTGCTGTAAGGGACTGTAAAAAAGAATTAAATATGAAACATAATTTTCAACAATTGTTTAAACAATTAATTGTTGCTATTTGGAAGTTTGTCTTTGAATGTATTTACAAACTTGCAGTTTTTCCTTAATTTTTTAAGTAGTCCTACTGTAAGGAACTGTTAACGAGTATTAAATATAAAACATAATTTCAACAATTGTTTAAACAAATTATTGTTGCTATTTGGAAATTTGTCTTTAAATACATCCACAATCTGGCAGGTTTTCCTTTATTTTTCAAGTAGCCCTGCGTATATTTGACTCGGGGTGATCCATATATTTTAGAAAGTTTGAAAAACATTAAGTTTATAGAATTATTATAAATAAGATTAACTATGAAATATAATGTTAATAATCATTTGAAGATTTTATTTGGTTTACAAATTTACTAGTGTTGATGTTTGTTAAGAGCTATTAAGTGTCTTATAATGTTATAATGTTATACCACTTTTGAAGTTGGCTAAAAATGTTAAGTGTCTTTGTGTAATGGTGTATATTATACACCATGTCATTGTATATTATACACCATTACACAAAGACACTTAACATTTTTAGCCAACTTCAAAAGTGGTAAATTATTAAACGAAGTTAAATCTTTAAATAATTATTAAAATTATATTTGATAGTTAGTTTTAATTAATAATCACTCTATAATCTTAATCTTTTTCAAACTTTGTAAAATATATGCACCATTGTACAGACGCGGTCATACATGCGAAACGCGTATAAACTTGCCATAGCGCGAAAAAACGCGCTTATTTCTTATAACATTATAAAACACTTAATATCTCTTGACAAACATCAAAACTAGTAAATTTGTAAACCAAATAAAATCTTCAACTGAATATTAAAATTATATTTGATAGTTAGTCTTATTTATAATCACTCTATAATCTTAATCTTTTTCAAACTTTGCAAAATATATGAACCATTGTACAGACGCGGTCATACATGCGTAACGCGTATAAACTTGTCATAGCGCGAAAAAACACGCGTATGTCTTATAACATTATAAGACACTTAATAGCTCTTAACAAACATCAACACTAGTAAATTTGTAAACCAAATAAAATCTTCAAATGATTATTAACATTATATTTCATAGTTAATCTTATTTATAATAATTCTATAAACTTAATGTTTTTCAAACTTTCTAAAATATATGGATCACCCCGAGTCAAATATACGCAGGGCTACTTGAAAAATAAAGGAAAACCTGCCAGATTGTGGATGTATTTAAAGACAAATTTCCAAATAGCAACAATAATTTGTTTAAACAATTGTTGAAATTATGTTTTATATTTAATACTCGTTAACAGTTCCTTACAGTAGGACTACTTAAAAAATTAAGGAAAAACTGCAAGTTTGTAAATACATTCAAAGACAAACTTCCAAATAGCAACAATTAATTGTTTAAACAATTGTTGAAAATTATGTTTCATATTTAATTCTTTTTTACAGTCCCTTACATCACAACTACTTGCAAAATTAAGAAAAAACTGCAACTCCGTAGATATATTTAAAGATTATTTTTCAAATAGCAACAATAAATTGTTTAAACAATTATTTTTATAATTTTTAACAATTAATCATTATTTTGTATGATTAATGTCAAAGTCAATTGTAAAATAATACAAAAAATCATACTTTTCTACATGTATTTAAAAATAATTTAACAATAACAACAACAAATTGTTTAAACAAATTGCGAATTACCTGAAAATATTATTAATAATATTTGTTTTAGTTGTAAATAAAAATTTTAGCAATAAATACCAGAAATAATAGTAATAAATATTTTTTAACGATTTTTCCATAATTTTGCAATTTATGGGGTTTTTTCACGACCCTGTAAAAAATAGTTAATAATAAAAAATTCTTAAATAAATTATTGGATGTCATTGTTTGAACATTTCCCAAGAGAAATAGAGTAATCCGGTTAAAAAATGTTGATTTTTCATGATTTTATTGCAAATCTACGAAAAAAAGTTTTTTCCCCATGCAAAATGCATGGGAAATTTCAAGGTCGATGAGGCACCATCAAATATTAAAATAAAAAAAAATAAAAAAATACGTATCTCTTATTTTTCGATAAGTAACAAAATCAGGGGGTGAGACCTTTCAAATTCGCAACTTTCCATTTTAAGGACCACCCTAATATATATATATATATATATCTACAACCCGGATTCTATAATCCGAATTCCATATCCCTGATTCTATATCTTTGAATTCAATTGTCTAATTCCATATTCAGGAATGTGTTCCCGGCTTCCTTATCTTGGATTCAATATTTCAAATTTTATTTTCCTAATTCCATATTCCACATTCCTTAATCTTAACATCTCGAATTCTACATCTTGGAGTATTAATTTTAGATTCCACATTCCAAATGCCATATTTCGTATTTTAAATCCCGGATGACATATCTCGGATTTCACATTCCGGATTCCTTGATTGCATATCCTAATTCCCATATTTTTGATTCCATATCCTGGATTCAATATCCCGGATTCCAATTCAAACCATGTATTTACAAGTTTGGTAAATAAATTTTCTTTTAATCTTGTCGTATATCTTCAACATCCACTATTTTAACCTAAACTCATCTAGTAATTATCTAAATTGCACTCATGAGGGCAAAGATTGAAACCTTAGACTCCGCCTATTTCTGTTTAAAGTCCGCCTACTTCAATTAAGTCTACGCCCCGTACTGTATTTAGTCTTCCCAATGATAAAACTTAATTACTGTTTTCCTTGCCATTTTGTTAAGAAAACGTTTGAACACTACTTTAACAAATTATTTTCTGTGGCGTTGTAAATTTCACGTCTCAAAGTATTGCATGAACAAGAGTTAAGAGCAAAGGAATTCTCAAGTCTAAAATTCCCGCTTGTTGCTTCTTCTTAACCTGTCAAAATTATTATTTCTCGTATGGCATGTTTTATAGACTCAGTAATTGATCAGAAAGTATTGTTCTCAGTTGTATTACTCCGATTCGATCAAAACTTTGCACATTGAAAACTCTTCATAATTGATGCTGATTAGTCTTTAAATTCGATCTAGATTCAGCTGAACCAAAAAAATCAAGTAACAAGTTTAGAACATATATTCTATCAATTTAAAATTGTTTTTTGGTCCGACATTATGTTTGTTATGAATTGTGGCAACAAATTTAAAGGCCAATTTGCATCAGTTATAAAGTCAACGTTTCGATCGAATCAGAGGGATCGTTCTCTTGTCAGTTTAAATTATTATCAAGACTGCGTAGCTTCATGTAAAATTGCTAAAATTTACAATGAATTGTCAAAATTAATCAAGTGAACAATAAAGCGTCTTTGATCGAGATAAAATTTTCAAATACGATTTTTAGTGTATTTTCTATGGTTGCGAAAAATGATATACACTGTAAAAAATTTTTCGGAAATTTTTCCGAAAAAATTCGGACAGCACGGAACCCCAGACGGTGGAAATTTTTCCGAAAAAAAAATTGGTTTTATTTTCAACTTTTTCGGAAACTTTTCCTACTGATGAAGAGGAATTTTTTCCGAAATTATCGGAAATTTTTCCGCATATGAAGTTGGACATTTTTCCGAATACGTCGGATATTTGTCCTGACATTAAGTTGGAATTTTTTCCAAAATTACCGGAAATTATTCAAATTTTGTACACGGAAAAAAAGGGTTGGGTTTAATAAACAAACGAAAATTCGTTTCTAACCAAAGTGGGTGGTTGACTATTATATGGCCTGACCCAACTCATATATGAAATATTACATGTACAGTTGTAATAAAGAAATATGTTTATCCTGATAAAAAAAAATCCCATTGATTATTCAATAATAAAAATCAAATCAACAGATTTAAAACATTAAGGAAATTTATATTTTACAGTATGGGATTTGGGTTTGTTTTTACATACTTATTTAATTCAATTGTTGTGTTGTGCTGAAATTACATTTGATTATTAATTAACATTTTATTTATACATTAAACGCAACTAAACGCATACATACGACATTTTTGAAAAATCCTAGCGACACTGAGATTCGAACGCACTAACCCTAACGCTAAACGCAAATACGCATATTACGATACGAGCATCTAACCATTGAGCCATCTTGGCTATGAAATTCTCTTTTCAAAGAATTTGGTGATCTCAAGTTTCGTTTGGTCGCCACGTGCAGATGAAACCCCGCAATGACATCGCCCGTCAACAATAGACTCTCATAAATTTTGGTCCTATGGTTTAGTTAGCATTACTGGCATGTGACACTCACACATATTTTCACCAAAAGGAGAATGGCAATAAATTCCTTTCGACAAATTTTTTGTGAATTCATTATTTTAAAGATTAAGACATTTTTTTGGAGAAGATTTTTAAGAATCTTATCCAAATAAAATTTAAAAATATTTATTTGAAATAAGATAATTTATATTCGGAGAAATTTTCATTTTTTGTATAATCTGTATATCTGTTTATATTATTAAGAAACATTCAAAGATAGAAAACATTTCTAATATTAAAATTTAAAATTTTATTACAATCATTACTAACAATGTTTACTTTTTTTCTGATTGAAATTAACATAAGATTAAATTTATTTGGTAAAAAAATTATTTATCGTTACTAAATTACCAATAAATTAAATAAGTAAATATTCTTAACAATATTAACTGGTTCTAACGAAATAGTTCAAAATTAAATTATATGTATTAGGAAAAATAATTGAGAACAATAATTAATCGATATTTAAAAATGATAAAAGAATACAGGCTCGGATACAGATTATCAATAAAATGAATACAAACAAATTGATTAACTTCAATAAAATGAATACAAATAAATTGATTAACGTTTTAAACAATTTCATTTATTTATATTAATAAAAGTAATATTTTTAAAATGCAAACATTGCCCAAAACAATTTTTTTTTATAAATTAAACAGAAGAATTAAATATTAAAATATAATAGTAATAAATATGTAAAACAAAATTTTTATAACAAAAACATGTTAGATCTATTAGTTCTGTATCAACAATCTTTTAGTAAAATTTTTGTTCTTCACATAAATAAATTTTTCATAATTATAATAAATAAAATAATTAGAAGAAACTAATTAAGTCATTTGTATTTTTTAAAAAATGAAACTAGGAGTTCCTTTTAGTAGGAGTACAAAATAACATTTGTTCTTCACATAAATAAATTTTTCATAATTATAATAAATAAAATAATTATGAGAAACTAATTAAGTGATTTTTATTTTTAAAAAAATAAACCTAGGAGTTTCTTTTAGTAGGAGTACAAAATAAAATTTTCTTAGATTGAGCAATATAATATGCACAAGTTAAAAATCCGTTTGGTTTGGAAATTTTTCTGAAGTTTGAGAAATAATTTCCGGTTTTTTGTGGAAAATGTATTTTTCCGACTGCATTCGGAAATATTTCCTTTTACTATAGGTTAAAAACCCGTTTTGTTTGGAAATTTTTCCGAAGTTTGAGGAATAATTTCCGGTTTTTTGTGGAAAATGTATTTTTCCGACTGCATTCGGAAATATTTCCTTTTACTATAGGTTAAAAATCAGTTTTGTTTAGAAATTTTTCCGAAGTTTGTGGAATAATTTCCGGTTTTATGTGAGAAAAGTATTATTCCGACTCCATTCGGAAATATTTCCTACCACCATAGGATAAAAATCCCATTTGATTGGAAATTTTCCCGAAGTATAAGGAATAAATTCCGGTTTTTTGTGGAAAATGTATTTTTCCCATTCCATTCGGAAATATTTCCTACTACTGTAGGTTAAAAATCCGTTTTGCTAGGAAATTTTTCCAAAGTTTGTGGAATAATTTCCGGTTGTATGGGAAAAAAGTATTTTTCCGACTCCATCCGGAAATATTTCCTACTACTATAGGCTAAAAATCCGTTTTGATTGGAAATTTTTCCGAAGTTTGTGGAATAATTTCCGGTTTTCTGTGGATAAAGTATTTTTCCTCCTCTTTTCGGAAATTTTTCCTACAAAATATTCGGAAACATGTATTACCTACCAGTTTCGGAATAATTTCCTACTAATTCATCGGAGAAAATTCCGAAATTTTTTACAGTGTACCTGACAATAATGTCTTATTACCATTTTCGCAAGGAATATAATCTGTTCATGAATATCTACAATAATTTTAAATTGATTCTATCGACTATTCCTTGTCACATATTGAAGATAAAAGAAAGTGTCTTGAAAATCAGACTTACCTCAAGTATGTGTTCAGCTTGGTTTTCACGATCCAATTTCCTCCCAGTGGTAGTAATGACACCTTAACATATAATACATATTTACGTATTAATTTTATACAAAATTATTATAATATAAGTATACACTGAGAAAATAAGCCTCTAGCCAAGCAGCTTTATTTCTAGGTTAGGGTTCCTCGGGACAAAACAAACAAAACACCGGCGATGACAATCAAACTTCTAGGATACCGGAGCATATGCTCTGCTAAAATCAATTAAGTGCTTTGCAGGTGCTATGTCAACAACCTCTCTCTGCTAAATTTAATCACAAATTGGTTGTATTTAGTAAACTTATTTTCTCAGTGTATTGATAATAAAATAATAAATATCGCCTTTACAAGATCAAAAAGTGTAATCGAGAAATAAGAGAAGATGGATTATTGGAAAAAAGGAAAAAAGTAAAGGCAAGGTTCAACAAAGTCAGAATTGATAAAATACAAACGATTTCTTATCGTTTCTAAGAAAAAGAATAAAAAGCTTTATGTAACAAAGAATAAGGTTATATATTTTCGGGATAAATACTTTTATAAAAAAAATTAAGTAAGAAGGGCTACTTATTGTTCATTACATTAGCGAAGCCATTAGGTATTAAATTTAGCTTTCCTTAGTGCTTAATATCCACACGTAATTGTAGTAAACTTCTGTTATTCGATCACGTCTAACACTAAAAGGTCTATTTCTCGTTGGCTTTTGTTACTCGTAACTTTCAACGATGTTTTTGAGTCTAATAGGAATCGTGTCCCATTGGGCATTTTGTGATTACGATCTATCGTGTTCCTAATTTTATAATGCTGCAAAAATGTAAATTATAGCAGTAACATTTTAATCACCGTCATAACAGCGTCAGTCATATTCTCAAACTTTATACTTTCCGAAACCTAAACGCAACGAATTTCATTTAATTAATGCTTAATTTAACGTTAGCATTAAATTCACATTAACAATCGTTATTAGTGGTATAAACAGCAGAATGCAAAACAAATTATGATTTCAAATTATAGTTTAAACAAACAAGAGAAAAACTTTCACATAAAGTCTTTCTAAGAATTGTTTTTTACGAGACATTTAAATTTCTATTGAAGCCCATGAAGATAATAATCATTTCGTATAAAAAAAAATTGATAAGACTTTTTGTATTGTTATTAAATTCAATGTAACCCTTTCGTATAATTAATTCAACTAAAATGTTTTCGCTATTTACCAAAATTAAACTCTTGAAAAGTTTAGTTTTAAAAGATTGAGTTTAAGGCAAACTGTAAGATGAGATAAGAGCATGGCAGTTAAAAATAACGAACTTAGGTAAGATCGTTATATTACTTTGCCAAAAAGAGGTGCGTGGAAAGAAGAAGTTTATATCTTTTGCGACATCGTCGCTTAAGGCGATCCTTTTAAGTAAGCGACTACAAAGGGTCAAGATTTATGTAACCTAATTCGGGTATGTGTGATACAATCCCTGAATAACAGTATGCTTCTGCTTATCGTGACTCGCCACCCTTGCGGTGGAGTTCGACTTTCTCGTGAGGTGAGTGACCCTCTGTTCAATCTAACTACTCAGAAAAATTAGTACAAAAAGCAGGCGCACAGCGTTTACAATTGAGTGTTTCCGAGAAATTTACAAGGATTTTCCAGGAATTTCACAGAAGTTAACAGGAATTTAATTCAAATTTTCCCAGAATTATGACGTCAAACATTTTAACAGGAATTTACCAGAGGGTAGATTATGTAATTTGATTTGATTCCGAAATGATTTCATTTCGCCTGACTTCACTTTTTTCACTTTTATTGACTTTTGTTTTCGAAAGTTTTAACAGTTACAGGCGAAATCAAAACATTTCGGAATCAAATCAAATTACATAATCGGCCCCCAGGAGTTCCCAGGAATTTCCCAGAAATTCACAGAAATTTACCAGGAGTTCCCACTAATTTTCCAAAAATTCCCAAATATTTCCCTAGAGTTACTCGAAAATTCACAGAGATTTTACAGGAATACCCAGCAATTAACAGGAATCTCCAAGAATTTGAAAGAATTGCCAGGGATTCCCCAAAAGTTTACAGGAATTTACCAGGAGTTACCAGGAATTTACAAGAAATTCACTGATATTTCTCAAGAATTTGATGGAATTCCTAGGGATTTGCAGGAATTCTCAGGGATTTTCTAGAAGTTCACAGGAATTTACCAGGAGTTCCCAGGAATTTTCCAGGAATTCCCAGAAATCCACAGCAATTTACCAAAAATTCCCACGAATTTTCAAAGAATTCCCTGGGATTACCCAGAAGTTCGTAGGAATTTTCTAGGATTTCCCAGTGGTTTCCTAAAAATTCTTTAGCTTTTTCCGATAATTCACGAAGATTTCCTTATAGTTTCTAGAAAATTCGCAGAGAATTCACAGGAATACCCAGAGATTTCCAGGAATTCAGAAGAATTTCATGGAATTCCCAAGAATTTGAAGGAATTCCCAGGGGTTCCCCAAAAATATACAGGAATTTAGTAGGAGTTCCAAAACTTTACACTAGGCAATCCTGGATTGCCTAGTGGTTTTCAAAAAATTCTTTAGCTTTTTTCGGAAATTCACAAAGATTTCCCTATAGTTTCTAGAAAATTCTCAGAGCAATCACGGGAATACCTAGGGATTACCAGGAATTCAAAATAATTTCATGGAATTCCCCCAAGAATTTGAAGGAATTCCCAAGGGTTCCTTAAAAGTTTACAAGAATTTAGTAGGAGTGCCAAGAATTTACAAGAAATTCACATCGATTTCCTAAGAATTTACTGAAATTCCTAGAAATTTCCAGGAATTCCAAGAGATTTCCCAAAAGATCACAGGAAGTTACCAGCAGTTCCCAGAAGCAGGAATTCCTAGGAATATTCAAGGAATTCCTAAAGACTCACAGAAATTTACCATAAATTCCCACGAATTTTCAAAGAATTCCCAGGATTAACCCAAAAGTTCGTGGGAATTTTTCTGGATTGCCTAGTGCTTTACAAAAAATTCTTTAGCTTTTTTCGGAAATTCACAAAGATTTCCCTATAGTTTCTAGAAAATTCTCAGAGCAATCACGGGAATACCCAGGGATTACCAGGAATTCAAAAGAATTTCATGGAATTCCCCCAAGAATTTGAAGGAATTCCCAAGGGTTCCTTAAAAGTTTACAAGAATTTAGTAGGAGTGCCAAGAATTTACAAGAAATTCACATCGATTTCCTAAGAATTTACTGAAATTCCTAGAAATTTCCAGGAATTCCAAGAGATTTCCCAAAAGATCACAGGAAGTTACCAGCAGTTCCCAGAAGCAGGAATTCCTAGGAATATTCAAGGAATTCCCAAAAACTCGCAGAAATTTACCATAAATTCCCACGAATTTTCAAAGAATTCCCAAGGATTACCCAGAAGTTCGTGGGAATTATCCTGGATTTCCCAGAGGTTGCCTAAAAATTCTTTAGCTTTTTCCGGGAATTTACGAAGATTTCCTTATAGTTTCTAGAAAATCCACAGAGAATTCACAGGAATATCCAGAGATTTCCAGGAATTCAGAAGAATTTCAAGGAATTCCCAAGAATTTGAAGGAATTTCCAGGGGTTCCCCAAAAGTTTACAGGAATTTAGTAGAAGTTCTAAAATTTACAAGAGATTCACAGAGATTTTCTAAGAATTTACTGAAATTCCTAAAAATTTGCAGGAAATCCAAGAGATTTCCCAAAAGATCACAGAAATCTACCAGGAGTTCCCAAAAGCAGGAATTCTTAGGGATTTCCCAGCGGTTTCCTAAAAATTCTTTAGCTTTTTCCGGGAATTCACAGGAATACCCAGAGATTTCCAGGAATTTCCAAGAATTTAAAGGAATTTCCAGAAGTTTCATAAAACTTTACAGGAATTAAGTAGGAGTTCCAAGAATTTATTAGAAATTCAGAGATTTCCTAAGAATTTACTGAAATTCCTAGAAATTTTCAGGAATTCCAAGAGATTTACGAAAAGATCACAGGAATTTACCAGGCGTTCTCAGAAGTTTTTAAAGAAATTTTAGTGATTTTCAGGAAAATCTCAGAAATTTCACAAGAATTCCAAGGGATTTCCCAGGAGTTCGCAGAAATTTTTTAGGATTTCGTAAAGGTTACTCAAAATTTTTTTTTGATTTTTCGGGATTTACCAGGTATTTTTCTAGAGTTTCCTTTTTTTTTTAAATTTCCCAGGAGTTCCCAGGAATTTCCGAGCATATCCGCCGAATTTGCAAGAATTCTCAAGGATTTCCAAAAAGTTCATAGAAATTTATCAGGAGTTCGATGGAATTTCTAAGGAATTCATGTGTAATTCCCAAGAATTTACTGGAATTCCTTCGCAGAAGTTCCACGAGGTTTCCCAGGAAATCTGAGATTTTTCGGAAATTTACAAAGATTTTTCGATAATTCACAGAAATTTACCAGAAATTCCGAGGTATTTCAAAGAGATTCCCAGGAAAATATCCGAGACTGCACAGGAACAGCCAGGGATTTCCCAGACGTTTTTCAAGAATTCTTTGGAATCTTTCGGGAATCCTCAAGGATTTTCCTACAGTTCCCAAAGGTTTTCCAGAAATTCCCCAAGACTTTACAGGAATAAACAGGGATTCCCTAAAAGTTCACAGGAATTTAATAGAAATTTCCATAAAATTTCAATGTGTTCCCAGGAATTCACAAGGATTTCCGACGAATTTGCAAGAATTCCCCAGGATTACTCAAAGATTCATAGAAATTTACCAAGGATTCGAAGGAATTTAAAATAAATTCACAGTTATTTTCCAAGAATTTACTGGAATTCCTTTCAATTTTGAGGGATTTCCACGGATTTCGCAGAAGTCACGGTTCCAAGAGGTTTTCCAGGAAATATTTGGATTTACCGGGAATTTATAGGGATTTACCAGGAATTCCCAGAAATTTCAAAGAGATTCCCAGGAAATTGTCTGAGATGGCACCGGAAAACCCTGGGATTTTACAGAAGTTTTTATATTTTTTTGGGGGGTTTATCGGAAAATTCAATCGATTTCCTTAGAGTTTCCAGGGGTTTTCCAGAAATTTCCCCGAGACTTCACAGGAATTTAATAGAAATTTCCATAAATTTCAAAGGAGTTTCCAGGAATTTACAGGGATTTCCGTCGAATTTGCAAGAATTCCCAAGGATTTCTCAAAAGTTCATAAAAATTTATCAGGAATTTGATGGAATTTCCAAGAAATTCACAGGTAACTCCCAAGAATATTACCCAAAAATTCGCAGAAATTCACAGGTATTTACCAAGAATTTACTGGAATTCTTAGAAATTTGCTGGAATTTCCATGGATTTTCCAGAAATTTTTAGAGGTTTCCCAAGAAATCTTTGGGGTTTTCCAGGAATTTACTGTGATTTACCTGGAGATCTAAGGAATTTATCCAAAGTTCTCAGGGATTTTCTAGAAATTCTTAGGTATATATATTCCAGTAGTTGCCAGGAATTTTCCAGGAATGAATAGGAAACCTCTAAGGATTCTTTGGGATTTTTCAGAAAATCGCAGGAGTTTCCAGGAATTTACCAGAGATTTCACTAGAATTCCCAGAAAATTCCCAGGAATTTCCCAAGAATACCCAAATATTTTCCATGAATTTTAAACAGTTCCCAGGAATTTCCTCGTGATTTCCCAGGGATACCCAGAATTTTCTCTGGAATTCCCCCAGATTTTTCAGGAATTTCCTAACAGTTCCCAGGTATTTCCCAGGAATTTCCAGGAATGAATTAGGATTTTCCAGTAATTCCAGAATTTTTTTCGGCCCTGGGTCACGAAACCCTAACACACCCTCACTAGACTTGGACAAAGATCATGGAACCTTGTACATTGTCACCTTAAATTCTATATTTGTGTAGACGGTTTCGCAAAAATTTGAAAATGCGGATGTTTTAAAAATTGTGTTTTAAAACTTGTGTTTTAAAACACTGATTTCTTTGAACAAAACAGGTTTATGAATTTCTGACCCGAAAAATTTTTACACTTTGAGAATTATTTGACAAATTGACAATAACTGTAAATTGTGTATTTAATACTCGAATATTTGAACCGCAGCTTTTCAGTAAAATTTCTCTCATAATTTACAAGGCGTTTCGAAATATAAAGCTTTTTAAATTTTTAATCAATTAATGTCTGATCACTTGGCATAATCATTCCCTGATAATTTTCTTAATATTACAACATATCAGTTACAGCTGACGATTAAAAAAAGCAATTACTAAGATTATAGAAAAAAGATAACTAAGTTAAGTTGAATAGAGAAAATACGAGTAGGATGCAAATTTCGTTTTTGCTTTCATGAATCACAATTCAGTTGACACGCCCACTTGCGGTAGGATACGGAAATTAAGGCTGTAGAATGTACCTGCTCAAAGTTTGAGGCAAAATGCGTTTGTTATCAAGAAAGGTTTGTTCCCGCCCTTACCGCATTCAACCCTCTGCTTCGGTTTTCGATAAGATCACGTGACTAACATTAATCAAATCTTACACTCGATCGATTCTACATTGTCTTTAACCATTTTATCATAAATTTTATTAAATTCCATCCAAAAAGTCTTATGCTATTGTTTCCTACTGTATTTTAAGCTAAGAACATTTGTTATTATAATTTTGTAAAAACAACATACTGTTATGTTTTGTCACTAGGTGCCTTGACTTTTAGCTTTGGAAGATAAATATTTTTATGTCAAATTAGGAAAGGCAATTTTTTTGTAATAAACTGCCATAGGAAATGGAGGATTTGGGAAAATAAGATAGATATATGGTTAGGATGAGTGGCACTTACCCGTAGTAGAGTTGATGAGGAAATAGCCTTCTGGATTGCCACTTGTGATAGAAAAAGTGAATTGCTGAAGCGAAATATCACGATCGAAGGCTCGTATTTGAACCACATTCACACCAGCTGGTGAGTTTTCAGGAACTGAAGGATAATAGACTGGCAGTTCGGTAAGTGGGATATTGTCATTCTCATCTAAGACTTCGATGTAGACCTGAAAGAAAAGTACATGAAATTGAAAGAAATGTCGTTAAATGTATTTTGAAGAGATAAGAAATTATAATAGTATAAACTAGTGTAATACCTCTCGCTCAGTCAGTTTTTTATTATGCTTATATATTTATTTATTATATATTTTATTGAAAAAATATATAGGGTCGAGTCGGGTCGCATTGGCATGCGGCTAAGGCCGTTTTTGTTAATAACTTTTGAAAAAATGAAAAGTAAGTAAAATTGGTTATATTAATGAAGTTAGGTAAGATAACGATGGTTTCTACAAAATTTAGTGGTAATCGGTTAGTTATTAACAATAATATTAAATAAATGTGAAAATAATGCTTTAAAATGATAATTTTTAAATTTTTCAAATTTTGTACTTATTGTAGAAAAATTTTGGTAAATTTTTTTTATTATAATCTCAGGCTTCACAGTGACAATTAAGCATATTTTAGGGGAAATAGGGGACTCAATATATATAAATAGGGGACTTTTAGGGTACTTTAAAAAGTCAATAAATAATGATAAATAAAGTATTTATTCTAATTATTTTGCAAAACCTATCTTCTAATATTATTAAATGATTAATGTATGATAACAAATATTTTATTTATAAATACGTACATGAAACAATAAGACTGCATAGTCACAATTGTGAGACTACTTATTATGAAATGAATAAAAACATCTTTAAACGTAAAAAGTATGAAAACTATTATTTTTTCTTATTCCTTAAAAGCTAAACGAATCTAAAAAGATTGAAAATTGGAATCGGCTGTAATTTGAATGTAAAAAATTTGAATAGTTTAAAATTTTAATAAATATATGTCTGGATTATTAGTAAATTTGAGTCAAATAATAATTAAAGAGATAAAATAAAAAGAGAAAAAGAAACAAAGCAATATATTGAAAAATGGGAGAAAATCTTCAAAAAAAGTTTCACAAAATATGAAAAAATTAGAAAATATATGAAAGTAGCGAAAAATGAACTACGAAATAAAAAAGCAGTAAGAATAAATTAGAAAATGTAATAATTGTTTAAACAGAATGACAAATTCATCTAAAAATGAAAAAATTTAGAATATTATTCACAAATTGAAGAAAATTTAAAAAGGAATATGTAAATAAATTTAAAAAATAAAAGAAACAACTTTTTAAACAATTTTAACAACAAAACTTTGTTTAAAAAGTCTTAAAATCTAAAAATTTTATGAAAGGGTAAATAAATTTACGATTAGATAAAATGTAAAGAAAATTGAATAAACTTTTATAAAAAATAAATGAAAAAAATTGAACATCTCTCTCCTCTTAAATTATCAAATTAAATAAAAAAACCAATAAAAACATTAATAAAATTTTGGAAATGTTACAAACAAAAATTATATAAAATAACCTGAAGTACTTTGCTTAAAAAGGAAGAAAATCTAAATCAGAAAAAAAATATTAGAAGCAAATAAAATAAAAATCTTCAAAAAGTGATTAGCCTTTAGAATTTGTATAATAATACAAATGAAATAATAATAATTAAATACTTATATTTCTTTTTTAAGAATAAGGAATTATAAGAAACAACTAAATTTGGTGATAAAATCATACATACTTAAAATTTCACAGAAACAGAAACATGATTGTTAAATTAGAAAATTCATTATTAATAAGTCAAACAATGATAAAAAAGAATTTGCAGGAAGGAAAGAATCTAAAATAAAGTTAGAAAATTTTTAAAATATCGGAAAGATTTAAATTAAGGAGGTTCTCTCCATTGACATAACCTCGAAATAAAAAAATGACTGTTCCCAAAAAATAAAACTATTATTAAAATCAATTTTACCAAGTTTTGAAAGATTCAGTTGTACCCTTTTCCATAAAAAATTAAGTTTAGTTAAATTTTCACGTTGAAACAATCTCTAAAATTTTATTTGTTGGGTTTTGTTAAATAATATTTTGCTTAAAATTTATTAAACAAATACAATTTTATACATTACGTATTTTTTAAACAGACTATTGTTTAACAAAATATAACAAATAAAATTGTAGAAAATGTTTCAACGAAAAAAAATGAGCTATTATTTGTCAGAATTGAAAAAAAATTGCAATTCATTAAATTTAAAAAAAATACATTAAATGTAAAATAATTATTATTTGACAACAAATTTTAACTCAACCTAGTTTTTTCTGAACAGTGTGAAACTGAATTTTTCAAAATTTATTGAAATTAATTTGAATAATTTTTTATTTAGAGTGAAAAACGACTTTCTAGTTTAAGGTTATGTAAATGGAGAGAACCTCCTTAAGTTAAAATGAATTACAAATTAGTTAATTTTTGAATTTCAGCTGTTAAATTTAAAATTTTAAATAAATTAAAGTTTCGGATCAAAAGTTTTTAAATTTTTTTTTTTTAATTTGCAGTAATAGTGAAAAATAGGGGAAATAAGGGACGCCTGTTAAGTCTGTAATCTTGAAATACTATGCTTTATAAAACCAATTATTTAATAACTAAAAGCATCTTGTAAAACTAAAAAAATTTATTAATATTTTGACTAATCCTTGCGGGTAAGTTCGGAAGATTAAATTCGTCAATTTACGAGACGCGCAAGTGAGATACTTTGAAGATTCGTAAGGTACGCAAGTCACTCATTTATGAGAAAAATTCAAATTTTTTCAAATATAGTTAAATGTTTAATAATATTAATTTAAATGTAACAATGAAATTATGGTGATTATTATGATAATTATTTATTTAATAATTATTATTATTTATGATAAAATACAATAAGTAAATAATTAATTGATTTGCAAAATGCAGAGTATTATATTACTTTCAACACTGCTGTTATATATTCCTCTTTACTTTTTATTTTTTACAATTAATATTGATCTCCTATGCATACAATATATTAATTTAAATTATTTTCCCTAAAATATATAAATATATATAAATATTATTTTAAAAATATTTAAAAGTTATGTAGTAAATTTTACAACCTACTACAAACTGAAGACTTATTTGTATTTAATTTTAATTTAATTTTTTAGTTTAATTTCGGGGATGGTTTGGGGACGTTCTGGGGGCGAAATCTCTCCGAAAGTTTTTTGATATTCTTTCGGTACCTAATGCTTTAAGTTAAGGGAATTAAAAATTGGTACAGATTTTAGTCTGATTTTTGGCTTTTTTTTTTACTGAAAATTGGAATTTTTGCAAATTTGGGGGATGATTTGTAGATGCTCCGGGGGACTTCCTAGATTTTTTCTGTGAGTGCTCTCTACACTTAGAATAAAACTCAGTGACATTATAACTAAATAAACACGCTCAATGTGGTTTATCGACTGTCAAACACAGTCTCAACTGATGTCTTCAGAAAATTTTCATAATTATTCGAGCTTCAAAAAAAAAAAAAAAAATGAAGACACGGACGGAAAGTATATCTGCATGAAATTTGTATACAAAATTGTAAACTTACTTCTTGTTTTGAACTCAATGGAACCACACCATGATCTTGTGCGTAAACTGTCAACCAGTATCCTCTTTTTGTCTCAACATCCAACACCGCTTTTGTTTTAATATTCCCTGTAACACAAAGCAGACAGAAATTGTATTATCCACCTTTATCATAACTAATTTAATATTGTCAATAAATATAAAAATTTTTGATTAAATACTTAATGGTTAAAGTATTTTTATATTCCTCTTAAAATGTGTTTATTTACTTTTCACATTAACTTCTAATGAAACTGTTGCTTTTACAGCTGTAATAAATCAAGAAATTAATACTCGTAAATATTTCCGACTCGTATAATTATCATCTATTCTCATTACAGCAAATTTTATTTATTATGCTCGTGAGAATTGGACATGTCAGGTGAGTTTTAACATATTTCACAAATAAATATTTACTCCGAACCAAATAAATACGTTTAAAAATCGATATTAAATTCGAATATATTTTTTAATCTCTTAGAATATAATTATTAAAAAGTATCTAATGTGCCTACCACAAATTTTGACATATTCTCTCAAGTTTCTCAAGAACTTATTTCATGATTTTTAATTCTTCTCTGTGACTTTTCCTTTCTTTCTTCTTATTTTAATAATATTTTTTTAACAATTTGTTTTTATTAATTAAGTTCTCATTTTTTGTTTATGATGAAAATAATTCGTAATGCATTTAATGTTTTTTATTTAAAACAAAAGCTTTTGAGCCAGTTAATCGGTTTTTACGGTTTTTTGCTATTATCTCATAAAATATTTAAAATTTCTAAAACTTGTTTAGATAAAAGTTGTAGTACCTACGTATAAAATAAAAATTTTATGTTGTATGCGTTTTGTGCTAAAAGTCAATATTTCTTGGGAAAAATGCAAAAAACTGTTAATCACCATAAATAGATAATATTGCAAAATCGTTGTTCACTGAAACAAATAAATCGGCGGGGGAGGTTGAAAAAGTTTAAGAGATTATATAGCTCCGATTTTATCAGATTTTGAAGAATATCATTTTTATAACTTTTATCATGATCATCAGAATTGCGCCAATATTTACTATCATTTTTGTAACCAGTGCATCAAACTACATAAGTTTACACAATACAAAGACAATACTTTATTTAGTAGTTTTCAAGGTGTTTTGAAATTTTTTGCATTTTTTAAAAAACTATTTATTTCTGGAGATAATTGCAAAAAACTATCCTTTTCATGGGTTTTTTATGGTTTTCATTATGCTAATTAAATTTGTGCCAATTTTTGCTACGATTTTCGTAATTAGAGCATAAAATTACGTCAGTATACAAACTACCAAAAAAATCGAGGGTACGTTCTAATCGGAAGTATATCCAACGTGATAATTAAAAGAGTTGGATTTTTAATTATATTTAATGTAGATACATCTTTTGATATCTGCAGAAAAAAAATCATATGCAGTATGATGTTAATATAACTTAAATTAAACATGTTATTGAAGTAATCAATTTGGATTATACCTTCCAACTGATGGGAATAGTCAACTTCAATCACAATATAGTTTTATATGGTATCCGCTTATCTATATATATGGGTGTGGTTATTTGTACGTGACCGCCTATTTTGAGGGGAAGAGAAATAGATTTTCCCAATCATGTGGGAATAATAAGAACATGTGATTACATCAGTGGGTTTATATGAAAGATTAAATCCATTTGTCATCTTGCTACGCAACAATATAGATTTGGTAGTTTAAAAACATTTTTGTAAATTGAAGATATTTTAACATTAGTTCCATTTATTAAAAATTGTTTAAAAAAGTTAAATAAGGAAAATTTGCCTGACAGTGTAAAATGTACTATGTATCATATTTTAATAAGTTAATATTAGACGATGAACTTTAATGATCTTCCTTTATGAGGGATACGGTTGTTTCACTCTACTGCATAATTTAGCACAAGTAGGTAATTCTAACAAAGTCTATTCATCTGACACTGTTCCCCTTGAATGCGTTTATGCTGATTTTATCCTAGCGGGGAGAAAATCACCCTTCGTGTATTCCTAAAATGCTTTTATTTCTAACCACTTCATAATGGAAATTCACTCTCACCTTCCTTTGAGCAACATCAATTCAGACTACAAGCTGAGCGAGCATAAACTTAAAGCTAAATTCTCAAACATGAAGTTTATGAGAAACTATTACTCTCCCTGTTTTGGACGTTTCTTAAAACTAACACTTTCGAAGATTGAATGGAGAAATAAAATTAAATTGTAACACGTTGATTAATCAGAAAATAGTTTAGTGGAGATTTAATTAAGTAAACCAAGTTTTCAAAATTATTCCTTTATAAACTCCTCCCTCAATAAATTCCTCGCGTTAAGGTTTCCTTTTATGAGTGTTGGAAATTAAATGATTAAAAACATATTTAAAAAGTTACGCCAGAAAATAAACTGTTTGTAAAGAAAAGTTAGCTTAGGAATATTTTATGCTGATATAAATTTTTTTTGGAAGGAGTGGTTACTTCCGGATGGAATGATTTGTTGAAGTTACATAAATTTGAACTGTGTCGAAGAACTCGATGTAAGTTCATTAGCGATAAAAGAGTTGAGCGAAGCTTCTTTACGCCAGCCGACACAAATATATTACAGTCGACGTCGTTTATAGCTTTACGGTATAGCTCCAACAGCAGAGAGCAAAATTATTGATATTAAAAAAGTTAACCGCAAATTCTTTCGAAACTCATAAAATTGGTGGAGAAAAATTGAGTTTGAGAAAATAGTATCAACAGATAAAATTTCATACTGAACAATCAAAAATTATTTTTTGTATTTATGGGATGTATTGAATTAATTTATTTGTATTTAAAATCTATTGTAATTAGGCGTTTTGTTGTACTCTAGTTTAATGACGTAAACATTACGAGTATGAAGAATTAAATACTAACAATACATAACAGCTTATAAAATTTTCCACCAGAATAAAGTAGTATTAAAAATTAAACATTGCAAAGTACATACGATTAAATATAAATAACCAAGTCAAAATTTAATTTTACAATACTTCTATACTCTTCATAATTATTATTTTATTAACCAGTAATGAGGAATATTCAAAACCAGAAATAAAACCAGTTAATCTTCAAAAACATTTCGTTTATTAACAAATACAATATTTCAATATTTTTATGAAAAAACAGATAATTGAAAAGGAAAAAGTAACATTAACTGAAATAAATATGATAAAATCGAATGAATAGAAATCTCGTAATTAAATGTTTGTAATCATAATAGAAAGATTAAATATCATCTTTACAATGGGGGCATTTTAGTGTAAAAGCGATCGACACGAATGAATATGAAATTATTTATAGACTTGTGATTCGCGTGAAATTATTTATTAGGGGCGTAATTTGTATGGGGAATTATTAATCGTCCGGTAATGTCTAGAGAGAATCGTTTATTAACTCGGTTCGTGGCATTGCGTAGCTCGATCTCAATGGATATCATGCGCAGGTGCAGCTTTTGAGGTGAGCAACAATCAATTTCACCCGAAAACTGATATTGAACCGCTGAACCACGGGGAGGAACCATAGGGGTTCCTGAATTGTTCCTCGCATAAATCGTTCTCTCTATATAAATTTGCACGGAACCATGCATTTCGGCCGCCACAATCGACTCCGAAACGAATTCGAATATCCGCAATTAAAAGCAGGATAATAGGGGCTATGTATCTTCAAAAAGAGCAAAAACCTCCAAGCGGAAGTTGCTCTAAATTTGTGTATTAACACTATTACGCTTTTAAATCTTGCATTTCCAAATACACCTTTTAAGTATTTTACTCTTTGGAAATCAATTTCCGGAATGAATAACCCATTTCTCACTTGAACAAGTTTTCGAGAAATTTTTTAAAGGACTCTTGAAAAATTCCTTGGCAAATTCTAGAAAGAATGTAACATTTTTTTTTGGACAGATCTCTGAAATACTTTCACAAAATTTTTATTGCTTGATCTTTTAAGATTCAAGAGACATTCGCAGAATTTAGATTTAACATATAGTTTCCTCCCGATAGATTAATTTTTTACAAAATACTTGTAATTAAAAGGAGAATTTTTCGTTAGTAACAAATTAAAAATTTACAACACAACATGACGCGTAAGATTACATGCTTTTACTAGAAGTTCAATAATTCTCTCAAAAGGAAGAATCCTATTCTAAAAAGAACAGACGTTGTGGTTAACTTCAGACGTGTAACTCCATTTCCGAGTCTCCCATTGGTCAGTACATATCAAACCTCACTATCGATAGTTTTCAGTTTCGATTTTTTGTTTTGCAGACGAATTAAAATCTTCTAATTAAATATAGTAACTTCAAGTTTATTTTATAAAATTTCTTATAATGTTAGCAATCTAAAATAACAAAAAATTTATTAAAATAATGAATACATAGAAATTAGCTTTGACCTTGATCTGACCTATACGAGAAGCCTTTCGACCAACTTCAGAGGTGTAACGCGTTTTATCTGCCTTCTGATTAGCTAGCAGATTTTTGATATTCTTTGTTAACAATAACATCACAGTTTAGACGTTTATTAGTACTATTTTTCAATTTATTTAAAATCTTCGTTTATTGAATAATTGCACTTTATGAAATAATAATAAATTGTAATAATTAAGGAGTGATAGTTTAAGAAGTGACAGTGATTTTTGTGAAGTTGTTAAGGTTATAGTGTTTTGAGTAAACTAATATTTTGTTTACACTGGCATTCGTTTCTGACAGATGAGTATTGATAATAATAATTATTAATAATCTTTTATTTATTTTTATTTTATTTATAACTTACCTATTTATCTGTTTTTAGTTCTACTATTTAAATGATATTTCTTTCTTAAAGTATCATAATTATTTATGTCATTTAAGGTTTTCCTATTTCTTTTTATTGGAATGCACGTGGTGATTGTCATCGGTTTTGTTTTCGGTCAAGTGGAAATGGTGAAACTGGTAAGTAATAATAATTTTTAGTTCTTTATTTTGTTTTATTGTATATTTATAATTCATTAACCTTTTGAGTTTCTGTAAAATAAAAATATTATACTTTTATGTTTAAGGTTATATTTTTTTGTTATTATTCTCCGGTTAGGTAGCACAGAAGGATAAAATGACAAAATTTGGTTCAAATTGATTTTTAGATCGCAATTTTAAACCAAATTAAAAAATTCTTCTTTCCTCTAACGCAGAACTAATTTCTAAAGAGATCTGTGAGAGGCGGTTTTTAAATTTTTAATTGTTTCAAACTTGTTAAATTTAGTTAAGTACAATTGTCGATGTTCGAAATTCCAAAACTGTAAACCTTGTAAATTGAATTTCTTAGTTTTTTTTTCTCAATGTTCAGTTTTCGAATTGTAAAAATATTGTAAATGCTTTCAATCGTCAATGTTACCATTTAGACAGCTGCAACACAGATTTTCAAACCTAGGCCGCTAGATAGGAATCTTAAGTTTTTTACGATTATGGGCCTCTCTGCGAATCGTTTCATTAGGAAGTATTTCTAGTTGAATTTCAACCTCCTAGGTACCGTAATTTGTCCATTTCAAGGCCGTTTTGGGTCTGTCGAAATACTCATCGGCAGGTAGACACCTTAATGACGCATCTACGTTAATTTTCATCCCCACTTTGTTATCCCTTCTCCAAATTTGAACTATGTACCTCGTAGCCCTTGAGCAGGTCAAGAACGAGTCAGATAGAAAACGAACCGCCTCCGATATAGAACTTTGGCATTTTAGTCACCTCTTGTAACTGGTTAAATTTTCTAAGAATAATCATTGTATATTTTGTTGCTGATAACTTTTAATAAATTGTTATAAAAAGTGAAAATCATAAGTAATGACTCTACTTCATCAATTGAGCTGCCTAAACCTTACAGAAAATTAATCTTTCAAAACTACTGAATAGAGAATGATCTTTTTACAACACAATTACAAACAGCATGCTTGAAATAAAAATGACAAAAAGGAACGAATTTTTGATATATTTAAAGCAGAATCACTGAAATTGAGCAGGGTAAGCTAGAAGTTTTCCAGAAATTCCATTTAGAATCGTGCTGCGTATCACACTCGAGTTCTTCTGACATAGAAAGTCTGACGAAGAAGATTTCCGTGACGCACGTGTCGCGTCACATCGTCTGTTAGATGCTACTGTCTCAACTCACATAAGTAGATGAAACATGAAAGGCAGTTAAGCTGACACTTGAAGAGAATTGTGGCCGAGAGGCTAGAGATTATTATTGTCGAGTGGTTTCATTTCTTGGGTGGCCTACAACCTCCACTGAGATTTAAAAGAATGAAACTTTTATACCTACGCTTCATCAGTTTTGTTTTTAAGATGTATAAATATTATTTTTGTTCTGAAGAAAGTCGCGACGGGTATTAAGCCAAAAATTTTTCGAATCATCACTCGTTTGGTGGTTTAACAAGCTATTATTGTGAATAGGGCTGAATTTTGAATTTGTAAACGATAAATCAAGATTGACCAAAGTTTTCTTGGAGATAAACCTTGACTACAAAATACATTCTCGTTTTCACTTTGTGAAAATTAATCGGTGGAGTCGTTTCTCCGGACGAATAACAATTCCGGTGTATTTACTCAAAGCTCATATTATTCTGATGAGATCATGCAGCTTTATACTAGTGTAATTAAGAAATAAAATTCCTTCTATTTGCCACTGAAGTGTAGTTTAAGTGAAGTGGTTTACTTTGGTGCTTTCTTTACCACCCCCTTTTCGCGGTATTAAAACTAATATTGAACTAGTCTGGCAGAGCGTTTTACTCGGGTTTAGTTAGTGATCCTTTTCATTTAATTATAAAAATAACCTGGCGTTTTCTCACAAAGTTGAATAACTTAAAAAAAGTAAAATAGATTTAATTTTAATAGTATCTTCATAATATATAAAAAACTTATTATAAATTAAGGTTGGAAAGATATCACTAGTTAACACTGAAAGTACTGTGTAAATACTAAATGACTGTTGGGAATGCAATTATACATACAAATTGGTGTTTATTTAGGGTACAAAACTGGTTGTAGAGATCACACAAAGGTGTGAACTACCTGATATAGAGGGAAGGAATGTATTTACCAGAATTGTAGAACTCAGAAAGTGTTAATTAAGTAAACGCACGGATCTTTAAACAACGAGATGTTAATTGCTCCAAAATAAATAGAAAATATATTTTAAACTATTGTAGATAAATTATGTTGTTACTGCAAATAAACTTTTCAATTAAATAATTCACCTGTCACGTCCGCGTGACGTATTTATTTATAAAATATATAACTCAGTCTATATTTCACAAGTATTACATTTAATCTTTTTCTTTGACGGTTAAAATGAATACTTATGCAATAAAATATAATGAATGTCAAGAGCGGTAGATAGGTGATCACAAGGATAGCTCTAGGTTTCTCAATTTTTTGACCCTAAAGATACAAGCAATACAATTTTGTATTGCTTCTCTTTTAATCCGCGCAAAATTTGGAGGGGTTAAAAGTACAGGAAACCGAGGTTTCTTTAAAAATTTGGCGAAACGAAAAATCAGTTCTCACTTTGCCACGATCACCTTCGCCTCCTGTTCGCCTTTTCTAATATCGCTGGTAGCATAGTCCACAATTACTATTTAACAAACTATTTCAACAATTTTAATCTTTTAACTCTTTTTATCATTTTTAACCCTGCATTCAACTTTAATCCTTATTCCTTTTTAATAATTCTAACCCTTTAACCCTTTATTCTGAATCCTTGCCTTGATGAATCTTTTAAATCAAAGAATTGTGGATCATAGACCCCTCATCAGTATATTCATGTGCATCAACGGCTGCAGGTTCGAAAAGGAACTTGATTCTGAAATTTGAGACGACTAGGACACATAAACTTTTCCCTTACATCGTAACTTGGATTTGGGTCTCTACAAGTATTTTTCCGGTGGCTGGGACTTTTTGACTAGCTACGTGGACTTGAGGCCAAGACGACTGCAGCCCATAAATTATCTTTGGGTGTTTGACGAACCTGTCATTGGAAATTTTGAGGGGAAGCCTTACACCCTGCAGATTCACTAACAAAGTAAGATTTTACATTCTATTTTTGCCTACCGTGATTTGATGCCTTAAGCTAATAAGTCGCTTTTGTTCCAGTTATTGTGATAACTAAAAACAAGAATTCATTGCCCTGTTCCCTTAGTTCAAAAACTCCTAGCTTTGTAAATAAATCAGGGATAAATATTAAAATAAATAAATTGTAGTTGATCCTTTCCGGACATAACACACCCGTAAAAATTGCAGATTAAAATTAATGAAATGGAAGTTATTTTTCATAGTTCTAATTCAGACAGAGTTTGAGTAGTTAAATTAACGCAAAAATATTCGATAATCAAGAGTTACGAATGATGAAACTACTTTCAGAGGTTGATATTGCTGAAAATGAGAAGAATCTATAGACCATCCCCTATTATACGTGAGATCAATATTCATAAGCGAATTCATTATTAAGTATACAATTATGGCTCACTCCTTTTCGACCAAAGTTTGCTGCTTCTCTCAACTTTCAGCTTCTCACCATATGTTGCGAGAAGCAGCTTTGAGAATATCGATTTAGGGAAGCGTAAATAAACCCAACAGATAAATTGGTTAATGTTGTTAAAAATAAAAATTTAAAAAGCATGGTTTATAATCTCTTACAAATTAAAATCCATAAATCAAATTTGAGTTTATCACTCGCTGTCAATGAATTGTAAAAATAATTTATCAATTTATCCTAGTTACTAGACTTTTTTTTTTAAATTTAATTACTAATTATTGTTAATTTTTTCTATTCACGTAAACTCCCGTTCCTGTTTCCTAAGCCGACAAAAGAAATAGTTTGGTATTTCGAAGTATGAATGGAAGCCCTTTAATTATTTGAAGAATTTATATATTTACTAAGCTTTAAGAAGATTTGAAAATTGACGCCTAATTTTACGTGACTTTCACATCCAATTTAAAATTTTTCTAAATTCATGGCCCAAGGATATTAAGTTGTTAAATAATATTTATTTGTATTTTATTGGTATGTACCTGCACGCGAAGCTTCTATGCCTGAGGCCTATTTGAATCATCATACGTACCTGAAGTCAATAAATTCACTCAAGTTTTAGGATTTAGTCTTGTTTATCTTTTGGTGCAATTTTGTCATCTGCACTGAAAAAAATATTTCCGTGGAACTGCGATAATTATGGGCAGATTGGCAATATTTTATTGCTGTTTTGGGAACTGCCATACGTATTTGTATTTTAGCCATACGACTGTGTGATGCAGCACTTGATATTTGTGAAACCGCGAGTGACATTGTAAGGTTAGGTAAAATCGACAGTGGCGCACCGATGCATTATGTCA
The DNA here is from genome assembly GCA_037103525.1 of Ganaspis brasiliensis. Taxonomy (NCBI): domain Eukaryota; kingdom Metazoa; phylum Arthropoda; class Insecta; order Hymenoptera; family Figitidae; genus Ganaspis; species Ganaspis brasiliensis. Next base: position 664,944 of record JAZKLR010000369.1, on the reverse strand, counting down.
AACTCCTACATAACCTGTCAACCATAGTCAAATGTCTAATCTGATCACAGTATTTTTTTTAGTGTGGATAGTATTAAAGGAAAATGGAGGAGAGTTTGAGGATTATTTATTCTATAATTAATTATTAACATCTGGATTAACTTGAAAAATTTGAATTGGAATTGTACCCTAATAGCTGAGTTTCTGAACTAGATTAGCAATGCCCGGAAAATAACATAATAAGTCCGTTAATAATAAAAACAATTGAGAAGCAAATACGAGTTGAAGTAAGAAATAAAATTAGAAGAAGAATCACTCTTCTGTCAGCATCCTTCGAAAAATCATCATGGAAGGAAAAGTATTTTTGTTTTATTAGTTAAAAACGTTTTAACTATGTGAACTAATATTATATTTATGAATTAACTGTAAACTTTTTTTTTGGAATTACTAGATTTGCTGTTTGGTAAGAAAATTTTCTTATTAAAAATTCAGCTTAACAGGTTATGATTTTTAGATTTTTGATTCAATTGTATTTGATCAAAGTCAACCATTTTTAATGAAATTTTGTCAATGCGTCCTTTATTGATTTTTTCTAAATTTAATTCTCTTGCTCATGTTTTATTATTTCCTAATTTATGTAATTAGTATAATCAAATTTTTATTTATTTTTGCCCTTCCGAATGGAATTTTCTAATTTAGAATGTTATTGGCTCTCTTTGACAAAAGTTAATGAAATTCATTCCTTTTAATGATTAATTACATTATTTGAATTTATTCCCTAATTAAGTTTGAACCATTCACTTTATTAATTAGTTAGACTTTTAAAATTGTTTTTTAATTAAATTTAATCTCGGATTGTCGCTTATATAAAAATTTAAATTGTTATTATTAATTGAATAATTATTTAATGGTATTATGATCAATAATATTTAATGAATTATTTGTTATTAAAACTTTAAACTTATAATTTAAAGATCTATTTATGTCATCACGAGCCGCCCTATCTACCGTTTATTTCGGAATTCATTTTTTACTTTGTTGTAATTTTGACTTTTATTTGCTTTAAATTATTTTTTGTTACAAAAAATTCATTACGATCTAGCGCTCGCGGAATTTGAAAATAATTTATACTAATGACTCATTAACAAATGTCAAAGGTAACCAATTTGTATTTATTATTAATTAATAATTCAATGTCACGTCTAAATTTAACTTCAAACAGTAATTATTTTTAACGGTTACATAACTTAGTTAAATAGTAGACGTAAAGGAAACAAAAAAACAGACGTTTTCCGCAAAAGAAAACTTTTTTAGATTGCATAGAATCTATATTATAAGGTCACAAATTTTCCGGTTGAAATATGGTGGCATATATTTTTCGGGTAATGTTTTCACTTGGTTAATGCAATTTTTCTATTGGCGAGATTATTCATACGGTTTTTATTCTCGATATCGCCCAGAAAATCAATTCAATAACGGTGAAAATAGATTTGCCGGTGATACTTTAATTAACGAGCAGCGTGTCAGTAAAGTCTGCTCTAATTGGTTTGGGCTCGATCGGAAGCCCCTGTACCGCCATGTGGCTAGTTAAGCGCACTTTTTTTTCGATATTGGAAATTCAAAGCAACACCGATAAAAATGAGAAAATCCTATTCTATTATCATTTCCATGGTTATTTTTCATTGTTAAAGGAATTTTATATGGAATTTTATTTTCTTGGATTTGGCTACCGCGGTTACATCAATCAAAAGCATATATTCCATTCAGATCCTAAATATATAATTATTATTAGACAGAAGGTTCAGTCTCGAAGTAAATTTATTCTCATAAATCCCCAAAAGCTGATTTTTATTCTGAATATATGAGCTTCATTAGTTAATTAATTTCATAATTTCTCATCAACTATTTCAGCTATTTGAATAATGGTAAAGCGCTTCGAACCTACCTGTGAATAAAATTTACATTTAAATTCTACAGAAACTTTTCATAATAGGCAAGAAATATATGCAACAATTAGGTAGCATAATGGTAGGATATCAATATAAAAATTCTCCCAAGTTGTTAGTATTCTGAGAATACCTTATCTAGGAACTGATTTATCGATGTCAATTAACAACCATACACATTGTCACGTCTACGTAACTATTAATTAATTAACTAATTAACTAATATTAATAAATTTGTTCTAAATTTATTATCATCGTAAGATAGATAGAGATAGACTAAAAGGATTCAAGGAGTCCCATTAGTGTAACCACCAGAAAAAGGCAACGTTTAACCAAAGGATTAAAAAGATCATCAGAAGGGGAACCAGTTCTTTTAAACAATCCCTTGAAAAATCAGAAGGTAAAAATTAATCAAGATCAAATAAAAACGATAAAATAATAAAATTATTAACACACATGTCACGTCCTCGTGACGCATTTCGTTTAATTGCTAATGAATCTTTATAAATTTTACAAATATCATGTCTAATTCTTAAGTTCATTTAAAAATCAATAATCGAGTCTTGGCACGTGTGATCGCTTGGGATACAAGAAACGAGAGAGGGGAACTAAAAATAAATGAATGAGATTTGACTTCTTCCCTAGTCTAAGTGACATCTGTTCTTTTGATCTTTTAATTGACCAGCCGGATGTGGATGTGCAACCCTTAAGTGTAGCATCATTTTTTGCGTGGGATGCGTGATTTTCTTGCGTTTCGCGTGGAACCTACGCAAAATTCTGGAAGGGATGAAATTACAGAAAACCGAAGTATCTTAATACATTTGCAAGAATCAAAAATCAGTTCCTCCACCAAATTTATCAGAACCGGTTCTCTCTTTTAAGGAAAACCTTAGCGGAGTCGCAATAAGTTTCTTAACTGTTACCAAGTCTCGCGTTCTTTTTTCAGATTTTAACGTTGAAGGTTCAACGGATAAAATTCGAGAATGTTAAATTTTCACTACACTTGTGAAATTGAACTCATACTCCTTTCAAATCATCAAATTCTTGAACCTAACTTATTAAAGTGCGGTTTATCTTATTCAGTTGCAACTTCGGGGAACCCATTAGTTATACTTGATCATTGTCAAATCCTTCGAACTTAAAAATGTAAAATAATTATAATGTAATAATAATTTGTGAGTTAGTGAAAAGAAGTAAATGGGTAAACCCTAAGTGTGAATTGTTCTAGCATTAACATAGACATAAATCATGAACTGAGTGTTAATCCCTTTAATCCTTAATTTAAACAATTCAACCATTTGATATCCTAAAACCCTTTTGATGAATTTAAACCTCTCTCCTACATGGAATATCTTAATCTTTTTAATTAATAAAATTAACCCTTGAGATACCTTCCTAACTTCGGTCGATCCTTTGATTTAGTCCTACTGAACAAAATCCAAAACCAGGAGTTAAACCCCACAACTTTAACCCTAATTTCGGGATTGTAAATCAACATCAAACATCAACTGTAAATCGACAAGACATTTAAATCTGGGATTTGCAACTACACTTAAGGACCAGTATTCATTTTTGGAACAAACCAACAAGGGTTATAAGTCTTTCATATCATTTGGGTTCTAATTTACAGATTCAGTGTTTACCCATCAATAAGGTTTGCTCCTTGTTGCAGTGAATGATGATTCACCTCAACCAAGGATTTGAATAAAGGATCTTTCCCTCTCAAAACCACTCTCTCTCTATTAGAAAAGGAATTCACTCAACCAGAATTTTATCAATAAATAAACTTAGTTTAATTGGAATATTAAAATATTTATTGTTCAGTGGACTTTCTTCCCCGTTCCCTTAGTTTAAATCCTGCTGGGTTTGTAAATAAATCGGGGGTTAAAGTTAATAAATTTGTAGACTGTCAATGTCCCTTCCGGGCATAACACACATAATAATTTATTTTCCAGATAGGAATAACAAATCCTATACTTTTACAATTTCCAAAGGTAGCAATCTTGAGTCAAATGCAATTTTCAAATATTGATAAAATTAATAAATATTCTAAATTTAAATGTAATCGAAACTTGTTTTATTTACCAGCCCTGTCCCAGTATTGGCAAACTAAATCAGAGAACATTAGGGATTACATATTGGGGTAATAGTTAGGATTAATTAATCATTTTCTAGTTGGCAGTAGTCAATATATCGCGGATTGTTAATAATTTTTGTTTCTCATTAGAGGAGCGAATTAGTTTGGTTGAAGCAGGCGTCGAGTCGGTCTGTCTCGCAGTGATTTCTTAATCCGACTCTTAATCCATCACGAAAGAAACTCGAGAGACTCGCTGGCGGCTTCCGAGAAATTCCTTCACGCTGTGATCGATTATCCCGTCGCTCGTGACACGTGCTACACGCACTACACATTCTACACACCTTGGCAAAAGCCCTATGTCGCACTCTCAACATAGGAAGTTGTATTGTTCCCTTAAAGCTCAAACAGACAACTGTCTCCAATTCAATTCACCGACTTTCCTTTCCTTCTGTACTATTTTTACCTCTTTAAAATAACAAAAACAACTCTCAATTCTATTATATGAAAATCCATTTTATCGTAATCTGAAAATCCCCGTTGATGGAAAAATGTGTCAAGATTTATCTTGCTAAGCTATAAATGTACGTGCCTGATTAAAATTTCATCAGATTTTAGGAATTAACCCAAAAGTACGCAGAGATCTTCACTTAGAAATCTTGGATTATTATGGTTTTAGTGTATCCATATAAAAGGTATATTTTTTGGTGTTTGTTATAAATAAAAGCTTGTTCTGCTTATTTTATTGGAAAACTTTTTCGAATAATTTTTAGAGCTCTCTTTTTACTGTTTCTTATATCTACCCGTTTTCACGATTTTCTAATTGAGTTAGTTCAGTGTAAAATAATTCGGGTCTAATTATAATAGAATCATTGTTTAGAATGGAACTCTTCTGAATGCTATACAATGTGCGTATACATAAAATGTTATTGTGCAAATTCAGTTTAAATTGTAGATGTAACAGGATAGTATCGTAAAGTGGACACGTAACAAACCGATGAAGTTAGAACAAAAAATGGTCTAGTAAAACTATTTTACGGAGTAGTACACTACTGGCGATAGCTAGAGTTCGGGAAATTGCCACTGCAACGCGTTTAATGGAAAGGGACTGCGGCGACGTTATCTGACGAGTTATATGACCCGCATGGATATGAGGGAAATATCTGCTAGGACAAATGGAGTTGGATATCTCGTGTGGATAAATTTGCTCTGTTATAGATGCGTACAGACATATCTTCACGTGATGGGATCGCAATGATTGATACACTTGTGATCTTTGGGACCAACTTACAACTGTTAAAAATATAGTAGCATCGACAGAAGTGGGCCCTCTGCCATTTTTGTTTTCACAAGTGACCTATCAGCTAAATTTTCTTTTGTTACTCAGTTTTCAGTAGGTTGTTGAAAAGTGCATACATACCTCTGTGTTCTTCATTAATTAGTGCCAAAAATTATCTAACTTTTTCTTTTTTCTAATTGTTAAAGTTATCGTTATTTGCATAAGTTATTCATTGAATTCAATCGGGTAAAAATCCATAGACCTAAACTTAAAAAAATTTAAGGATATTGTCATGTGGTGTTTTCGCCACGTTATTTAGCGCCAAATTATGCCTGTGGTCAGAAGTGGACTATTTTTTGCAGACGGAAGTGTGACACTGTATTGACGTTCTGTTTCCACATTTAGTGTTTTTGTATAAACTAATGACGTGGTTATATGAATTAATTTGAATGTTTTAGTGATCATGCCACCAAAAAAAGTTGTAAAATATATAATATAATACATAAACTTTAGTTTTTGCATTACGATTTATTGGAAAAATTATTCATTTAACATAAACAATCATAGTTATTGATCCTTTCGCTTGTTTTAGATGAAAAACTTGTGTGCCCCACTTCTGTCAGCAAAATCGTGAAATCACAAATTGTTTATAATTATGTTTTCCACATACTGTTTAATTGTAAGTAGTCAAAAGTCTTTATTAAAAATTAAAAATTATTGTATTAGTTACTAGATTTAATGTTAGATTGACCGCTGAGTCCATATAAAGGAAAAAGAGAGAAATAATTGTTAAATATATTGTATTATAGGAAATAGTTTTTAACATTGTTATAATTGAAATGATGGTTTCAGACTGTTTTACTGAAGATGACTGTTGCGTTGCGGATGACAAATAAATAAAAAACGTCATCACTCCTTCAATAAATTAATATTAAGGATCTCAAATTAAAATAGAGAACTGATTCAGTCATGATACATTTATTTTGCATAAAAAGATACATGATTTGCGAGTGATCGCCTTGAGAATTCGATTTACGTTGTTTCCATCGAAAACTCTAGTTTTGAACTAACTGTAGAAATTGACAATCGGTTGTTCAAGGGGCATTTAGAATACAAAAAATAAAAGTGGGGGTGTCACTAATAAATAATATTTGGCTTAGGTAGGAGTACCAGAGATTGACCAGGATTAGAAATGGAGGCGCCGAAGGGCGTTGCGTTTAGATAAAGTGGTAATAAACCTAATAGCCGGAAAATTCGGTAGTAACTAACAAATGAATTTCTGAAGTAATAAAATAAGCAGATGTTAAGATTTTTTATAATATACAAAATACTCAGGCTTTACCAAAAATCAAGTACAAATTGTAAATATTATAAATGGTTTGGTTTCTTCCGCAAAAAATACTCCAATTTCAAGCATACCATACTCTTTTTTCTAGACATTGTTCAAAAGATCTAAAATAAAAAGATAAAATTGTTTTACACTTGAACAATGACCTTCGTAGAAGGTAAAAAGGTTTAATTGTATAATTGAAACAATGAAAAATTATTGACTTGAAAATTAAGAGACTTGTTATTCAAGATCTATTCCTAATTTGAAGGTACTAGTCACTTTGAAAGAGTTAAATATTCAATCCTTTTTCCTGTTTCTCCATACATGTACATATTTGAAAAATTGCTACCCCCATTTTTTGTACTATCACCAGCATTAAAGAAAGGACTTTTATATTAATGAATTTTTACCATTCGAACGAAAAAGTGTATTTTGACTTGAAAGTAAATTCAGGAATGTAATAGACAAAGAATGTAAATTGAATGGAAATAAGTGTTTCCATGATTTTAAAGAGGAACTTCCTGATTCTCTTGACGGTACATAGGGATCCTTATTACTTGTATCTAATCAACATAATTCGTAGAAAAGGAATGCAAAATAATTAATGGCAAGTGTAGTCTCATGCGGTGCCGTTAAGGGTACGTATGCGCACGTGACTTTATATTTGCATATCAAACGCATGGGTCTGACGCCATACTTTATGAACGTGGCATCTTTTTCTAGCGTGACTGCCGAACGACTTTACGAGAGGTACCACGACGTAATTTCATTCCATCCAAGTGAAACGCGAGAGAAGCATTAATAACGTTGGTTCGTTAACTCTCAAGTTAAATGCAAAAAATTAATAGCGAAAGAAATCCAAAGAGAAGTTAGAAAGGAAAAAGTAACGGGAAAAGGATTAATTGAGAAAATTCTGCTTATAATTTTTATGACTACAAATGATTTTAGGGTTTTTAATTCAAACTAAATTTTTTTGACTGTATTCAGTTGATCTTTTATTCTGTTTAATCTATCAGAATAAAAATTATGATTGCAGGATCAAAAATAGATCAAAAGATTTACTCCAATTATACAGTGAGACGTGACAAAAATTGTAACGCAGTGAAACATATATAAAAAATATGTTTTGGACGAAATACAGGGGGGTTATCTTATTTTCTTTTGGCCCCCTGTATTTCGTCCAACTTATATTATTATTATAATTAAAAATGTTTATTCTGGCGCTCCTTCTACCTCACATGATTAATAGTCTCTTTTCAAAAAGCTATGGTTGTTGTTCGCAACCGTTTATATAATTATTATTAGGCAACGAGAAAGAAATAAGAAAGAATAATGTTTTGTCTGTGATAAAAAAAAATAGCTGAATTTACAGTTTACATTAAAAAGAAATACTCAACAAACTGTTAGGGGACAAAAGATATTTTAATAAATAAGTACAATCTTTTTTCAACATTTTCAAGGGGTTTATACACCATGCCTTGGGCAAAGTGTTATATATAAAATCTGTGGTTGAAAGATCTCTTGAGTTTATGCGCTCTAAAATTTCACATTCGAATAGTTTTGCTGCGAGCGTTTCTCGAAAGCCAAAAGGATATTTACAGTGTATATCCTTTAAATTCGAAGCATCTAACGCTGCAGGCAAAGTGTTTACTTTTGTGAATACGCATACAGTGACAAAGCCACAATTTGCACTGTGTACCGAATATCTTACCCAACTTCTGGCCCCATACATTACGAAAATTTCTGTTAGTTGAACTACAATCTTCTGAAATATTTCATGAATTAATTAACAAAATTTCATGAATAACATTTCCACACTTAACTATGTATTTGACGTAATATTACTCAAATACAAGCATATTCTCTTTCCGCTAAAACACGTTAGAAAATTTGAATCAAAGAAGTCATAATTAGAGATTGTTTTGTGCATATTCTTTATGTATCCTCAAAGTAACTGGCGAAACCCATATGACTGAATTTAATTTAAACCTTCTTTGGTTAATTTAGTTTTAGTTTTAGTATCTTGTTTTAATTTTCTAGTGGAGTTTTACTTTATTAAATAATAAATAACTTTCTGGATAAACTTCCGAATAATGGGTACCCCCGACTTTGAAATTTGGTATATCTAAGTATGTTGGTGCGCTGATAATGAAAATCCTAATGGAAATTGGCAAATAAATCATTTTCACAGTGAAAACAATAAAAAATCGATAGAAATTCAGTTTTTTGCAACAGGCCCGGATTGGCCATTCAGGATACCGGGAAAAATCCCGGTGGGCCGCCGCCAGGCGGGCCGGTATTTTTGTAGGTCTAATTAATAATTTAATTTATGTAATTAAATTTCATTTAACTTTCAATTACTCTTTTCTATTTTCAATTAATTTTACAACATTCAATCATTTTCGGCTTCTTTCTATGTTCTTTTCAATCACAGAAATTGTAGAATTTCAATTAAATTGTTCAATTCTACAACTATTTTTTACAATTCTTATTTATTATTATTTTCAACTTTCAATTCCATTCTTCAATTTTCAATTCCATTCTTCAGTTTTCAATTATTATTTTTTTCTATATTCAAGAATTCTAGACTTTTTCAATTACTTCTTTCAATTTTTAATTACATTTTTTAAATTTCCATTACATTCCTCAATTTTCAATTATCTCCTTCAATTTTTTCAATCCTCAATAATTCTCAAAAAATTTTATAACTAATCTTTAACTTTTTAAATTATTTTGTTCTCTTGACCATTATTTCTTAGTGCTTTACGATATCAAGACGATATCATATTTGAGCAATATTGATATTGATCTCAAAATCTCTTGACCATCCAAAAATGTTCTCGAGTTGATAATATCGACCTAAAATAACTAAAAAATGACGAAAATAATTGACAAATGAAAAAAATTGGAATAATGACAAGATTAATAAATCGACAATTGACAAAAATAATTTAAAAAATTAAAGAACAAATATAATATTTTAAAAAAACAATTGGAAATTAAAAAAGGAAAAAAATTACAGAAATAATAATAATTGAAAAAATTTTAATTTTAAAAAATTGACCTGGATTGAAATTTGAAGAAATAATCACAAATTGATAAGAAGAAAATAATATTAAAAAATGCCAAAATAATTAAAAATGAAGAAAATAATTGTGAATTAGACAGAAAAATTGAGTAATTAAGGAGTTAAATTGAGATTTCAAAAAAATTATTGATAATAAATAATTTACAAATTACTATATTAATAAATAAATAAATAGTATAAAAGAGTGAAAAAGACCAGGATTGGTGAATATTTAAGAAAATAATTGACAATTAAAAACTGAAGAAAACTGTAGGAATAATTATAACAAATAATTGAAAACTGAATGGGATTTCAAAAAGTTAAAGTTGATTGAAAATCGAAGAAAATAATTTCAAATTAGAAGAAATAGTTGAAAATTGAAGAAAAAAATTCAAAATTAAAGAAAATAATAATTGTGAATTTAAGAGAATAGTTGAAAAATTGAATTGAAAGTTCAAGAAAAATATTGTTAATTGAAAAAATCATCGAAAAAAGCCGAGAATTATTAAATATTGAAGAAAATAATTGCCAATTGGAAAAAATTCTAAACATGGCAAGATTATTAAATTAAAAACTGACAGAAATAATTTTAAACAGAAAAAGATAAACATGAAATTAAAAAAAAACTAAAAAAGAAAGAAAATGATAGGAATAGTTCTAGAAACAATTGAAAGTTTAATTGCTTTTTGAAAAATTAAACTTTATTAAAATTTGAAGAAAATACTTCCAAATTGAGAGAATAATTGAAAATGAAAAAAAGTATCAATAAAAGACAAGAATTGTGATTGGATACAAATTATTAAAGAATTAAAGAACTGAATTGAAATTTCAAGAAAATGATTAATAATTGAATAATATGAAAGAAAATAATTGAAAAAAGACGAAAATGAAGGACAATTGCAAAAAATTCGAAAAATTGCAACATTAAAAAGTTTACATTTTAACAGAATTATCTTAAAAGTTAAGAATGTAAATTAAAATTTAGAACAGAAATAACTATGAATAAAAATTGAAAGAAAATTACTGTAGTAATTGTAGAAAATAATTGTAAATTTAATTGGATTATAAAAAATTGAACTGGATTGAAATTCTTGGATAATAATTGCATATTGAAGGAAACAAGTGAAAATTGAAAAAATAATTGAAAAAAAATCGAGAATTATTGAATATTGACTGAAATAATTAAAAATTCAAGTAAATAATTGAAAACTGAAAAATAATTGAAAAAATGAGAATATTTGAAAACTGAAAAAGTAATTAAAAACTGAAAAGAAATAATTGAAAAACCGACAATATTTGAAAATCGAAGAAAATAATTGAAAACTGAAAAAATAATTGAAAAAACGAGAATATTTGAAAACTGAAAAGAATAATTGAAAAAAACCGAAAATATTTGAAAATTGAAGAAAATAGTTGAAAACTGGAAAAACAATTGAAAAAATGAGAATTATTGAATATTGAAGATAACAATTGAAAATTGATAAAAATATTGAAAGAAGCCGAAAATTATTGAATATTAAAGAGAATATTTGAAAATTGAAAAACATGATTAAAAATTAATTAAAATAATTGTGAATAGAAGAAAATAATTGAGATTTGAAGAAAATAATTGTAAATTAAAGAAAGTAATTGGGTATTCAAATATTGAAAAAATGATTTTCAGGTTAATGAAAGCCGACTTTTTTTATGCTAAAGGGGGCAAAGTAGATAGAAATTCATTCTGAGCGATTTTTAAAGCCGGGGAATTCGCTAAAAAACTTTTTATTATATTTATTTAATAAAAATTGTCCATTTCTTGATTGAAGATTAGGGAATGATTTTAAAGGGTTGTTTTTGATTCTGAAGGGGTTAAGGTAGATAGGAATACATTCAGAGGAATTTTTAAAGACAGGAAATTCTCTCAAAATTTTTTTATTATATTTGTTTAATAGAAGTTGTCCATTTTTTGTCCTTTAAAATTGGTTAAAACCAGATTGAGGTGTTCATTAAACTAAGAAATTACTGCTGCTTTCGTACAAATGGCAGTAGAGAATGCTACTGTTCAAGAAATTCCAAATAATTAAATTATTGATAAGTTTAAATAAAATAATTTAATAATTTAATATTTTAGTTTTAAATGTTAATAAAAATTTTCAATTATATAGAAAGGGGCCGCTTTGAATATTTTTCCCGGGCCGCTTTTAATTCCCAATCCGGCCCTGTTTTGCAATCATCTCAATAAATATTCAAAATTTCTAAAATTCTTTTATACAAAAGTTGTAGGCCATCTAAAAATACACATTTTTTCTTTAATGTATTTTTTGATATCTCTTATAGTTTTCGATAAAATCGATAGTTTATATCTGTAGTGGTCTTTTACCAAAAGATATCCGGGCAACAGTGATTTTTACAAAAAGAAAGATTGTTACAATCCTGTTCACTTTTCGCCGCTCTACGCGGTGCACGTGCAAATTCACTATCGATTTTTTAAAAAACTATTGGACAATAGGACATAATAGGAAGGTATACTATGTTTAAAAAAAATTAGAGAATCCATTATTCGGAAGTACACCCGAACTTGTTTAGAAGATTATTTGTGCTCCGATGTTTCTATGCATTATAAAAAATAAAATGCGAAAAAACTCTTATTAGAATGACTTAAAAAGTTTCTCAACATTTTACTTGATGGAAGAAGCTGTACACTCTAGATTGTATGAATATAGTTTTAACGTACCATGAATGGATGAATGAAAGGCAGCAATTAAAAGAATTTATCCTTGGCCCATTGACCTTAAAGTCTCATAGAAAAGATAAAAGATATGCCAGATAATTATTATTAAGCTTAAGAGGTTCACGTTCTCGGCTGTAAAATTTTATACTATGTACAAACATTTAAGATAATTCTCTTCAACTTTATTAGTTGTGTATTCTAGTAAATATTTAAATAATTTCGAACATAGTCAACTGAATTTATTTAACTAAATTGTTAAATTATATTAATAATATTGTAAAACACGGTAAAAGGTTATGTGTTTCTTCCAACTAGGTACATATATTCAGTCGAACTCTACATTACATTAATATTCAGATCGAAATTAAAATTTTTTTTTCTGTTTCTTCTGACGTTTGAAACAAATCAAACAAACTCAATAGGGCGTAATAACGATTCCTTTAATTATAAACCTTCTAGGAAAACTTTGATGATAAAAAATCAAAGAGACCGAAATTTACGAATTTTTTTACTATTTACATAAAAATTCTTCTTTAGATTACAGATTAACCATGTGTACTTTTTAGAAGATAATTTACTGATCATTGAGGTTTTTCGTATTTACCTAGCTATAAAATTAAATCACACAAACTTCAGTTACTAGTACGTTAATTAGAAGTGTTTAATTCTTAATTTCAATTTACTTATTGAAATTTATGTATTAAAAATTACGAGAAACATGCAAATGTTGTATTTTTAAATTGTTCGCTGCCAACATCTTTTAGTTCTGTCAGATAATCATATATGACTCAAATTTCCATGTTTGCTAAAAACCATCCATTAAGCGTATATTTTTTAATGGGAAAATTTAGTTTCTCAAAAAAAAAAAAAAAAAAAATTGAATTTTAACCAATTTTTCCTGATTTGTATAGGACAACTTTATTAAGTGAAGTAGCTGGAATCTGGTGACATTTGCAGTGAGCGAGATTTCTCTGATTGAAATGATGGTAACAAGATTAGATATCGTGGAATGTATCCCTGCAGTATCTTTCACTTTGAGGGTTGTACGTCATGCATGGAGAAACACTTTGCTCGAGAATTTTCGAGCGAAACTGAATTAAAATTGCGGCTGAGGGCGTTATACATCTGGACTGGAAGGAGAAAAGAGAATATATGCTACGTAAAGTGTGTGCGGCGTCGAGTAAACATCAAAGACTTTAATGAAATTAGCTGCCCTCTTTGGTGGTTTCATGGCATATGGAGGTGTGTAATGGTGGTCTTTATCCTCGCTGACCGCCGAAAAGCAGTGATCAGCTCTGCATTATAGAGGATCCTACCATTATGCCTGTTTCGATGCACTTTTGCCTCAAATACCTTGGCGCAACCATACAATCGCTGCGGTGGTTACCCAATAGCTTTTATCTTTGCGGTCAATCAGCATTTTGTCAAACCGCAATATAACCAAGAAGTGTTGTTCAATTTTTAATGAAATCCCGATACGGCATTTTTACTCTTTCTTACTTACATGATCTCATTGATATATCGGTTGTTCAATAGGTACCGCTTAGTACATTGAGAAATTAAGATGATTAAATATAACCAATTTTTATTAAAAAAAAGTTTGATTGTGAGACAGGTATCTTCTGTGTTTTTATCTGAGGTCCTTTAACCTAGCTACTATTACAACTTTGTTAGAGGCACGGTGGGCTTGGACTGACTTCAACTTATAGGTGCTTGCCCATCTCGGTTCTCTTCAGCCCACATAAGTGCATTTTTTTAAAATTTTTCTAAAAGATGATTATACAAAGTGTTAACTACACCAAGCATTAGATGAAGTTCTGGCTGATTAATTGTTTTTAGAAATGATCCATCTTCTTTTTCATCAGTAAATATGAGAGGATGGATGCAATTCTTAAATTTTTTTGCATCAGCCTTTACAGCTCCTGCATCGCACCTTTTTTTGATAATTTTCTTTAACATTCTGAATCGTTCTATAATCTCCACAAACATGCAATTAATTTTTTGCAGGGTATCACCAAGAACATGAATAATTACTAATATGAGTCATTATACCAACTAAAATGTTTTCTATCTTTAAGTATGTATAGCTATGGTCCCCTTCAATTGATTAATATTTAGCACGGACCATAATTACTGCATGTTTTGATAATTTTCTTGGGAATTACGAGCGAGAGCTAGTATCATTAAATTATTTACACCACTATCTTTGAATTGTTTAGCGCAAATGCCGTCTTCATACTTTTGGCAATGTTTCTGATTGCTTAAGTGGCTGTTGTTTGATTGGATAGACAAACTTACCTTTGTAATGATAGGACTTTTTCTTAATTTAAAAAGTTGCTCCGGATTACGCTCGTCAGATTGTCCAGCGTTCATAACCTCAAAATTTAAATGGAATTTACAACCCAACGATGAATTTTGACTTAAATACTAGCTGAAAATTAAAATAAAAGCAAATACAAAGTAAATCTTAGCCTGCTGGCTGACATTTATTGTTAAAGTTAATTTCTTAATTTCTAATAGGTTAGGTGTAGTCAGATAAAACTCAAAATATTCTTAATTTAAGAATAAAGATAGAAATTATATTTAAACAAAATAAGAAATAGCTTACAAAAATATAAAAGAATTTAATAACAAAAATCTGTTCTTTTAGAACATCCCGACATAAATATTCGTTTCTGTTTCTTCATCTTCTGACGATTTAATCTAAACTGGCAGAACTCGCATTTCTAAGCTTGAATCTGTAACAGAGATTTGATTTTCTTTTTCTAGTCTTAACAATATAATTTCCCCATATAAAAAGAAATAACCGAATTCGATAAATTTTCTCAGTTTTCTAGTTTTAACTTTTTCGACCATATAAAATTACCCTTAATTTTTACAATAAATATTCTACCACCCTCTACCGCCTATTTTTCAACAAGCCCTCCAAGGGCAGAGTTGAATCTATTCTTTGGCTAGAGAGAAAGCGTACAGAAGGACCTATATTTTCTCTCTCCAGCCAAGAACTGAGAAGAACCTAGAATAACAAGAATTTACAACGCCATGGAAGGACCCAAAGACGCTACAAATCCCTATTTTCGCTCACCAAACTAAAGAGAAGGACCTCTACTAGTCCGGCGAACGTCCAGGTAACCCTTCACCTTAAAGGTTCCGGATTTTCTGTGCGAGTTTTAGGAGAGAAGGACCTCTGCCTAATCCTCGCACGTTCTCAGGGGTCAATCTGGTCTACTAGTCACCCAGAGCAAAGAAAAAATGTGGCGGAAGGACCCACGCACATCTCTCGCTTTACCTGAGCAGCCTAGCTTGGTATCGAGAAGGACCTCGAATCCCAGCAACCAGACGACTCAATTTTCGGCAGCGCGTGCCGATTAATATAGTCAAGCTATCGTGACCTATGTGCCGGTGAGGCACACAGGTGGGGAGCGGTAGAGGTACAAGCTCGGTCGCACTGACTCGGGGTCATGAGCTGACCTGAACTTTACTATAGTGACGATGTGAATATAGTATAATTCACTAATTTTAAATTTCCAAATTTCACATCGTCACATTTCCCCCCCACTTTAAAAAGCGAAATAAATGAGCGTTAGAATAAAACAAAAATAAATTTTTAAATGCCACTTACGTCATGAGGTTTTGAAATATGTTTCACCCTCCCACTGTTCTGATCCAGTCGCAAGGCCCACCTTTTACCATCTGCTTTAAAACGGTACCGTCTTACTCCCACAGGAACCTGTACCCACGGTCCATTTGGTATTTTTGCAAACACCGATGGAAATGTTTTAAATCGTTCGTCGAGAGGGACGAATTCTAAAGGAGCAGAGACGAGTGGTTGTGGCTGGATTTCTGGCGATGAATTCAAAACTTCCGTTGTAGAGGTTGGAATTTCCGGTGAAACTTTTGCTATTTCCGGAACTTCAAAACTTTCCGGAACCATATCTGGGAGTTCTTTTGTTGATAGAAGTTCGACGGCTTCCAAAATAACGTCTGAAGTCTCTGCAAGAAATTCTGTATTCTCCTGCAGGACTTCGGGGAAGTCTTCCATGGGGATGAAATGAGGAACTTCTAGATTGTATCCGAATGATCGTTTTACCTCGGAAATATCCAATCCTAAACCCATGACATCCTGGCTGCAATCCATGGGTTCAAAACTGGAGCCGACATCAGTGCAGAAGCTTTTCAAATCATTGACTAGATCTTCTAAAGTTTCTGGACGGGAAAGACTAGAGTCCAGTGAGCTTTCAAGATGATTATTATTAACTATATCGTAATCATCTTGACTAGGTGCGAGATTGTCCAATTCTCGACTACTAGAGGGGGTACTAGAAATATTTATTTGTTCAGTGTTTCTCAACTGACTAGAGGACCTAGAAAGACTTTTTGATAAGTCTAGATTGCTCTTCCTTTTAGAAAATTTTTTTTTAATAATTTTTGGTTTAGTAACCGAAGACTTACTTCCGGTAGATTTTCTTCTTTCAATCTCCATTAATTTAGCTGGAGTAAGATGTAAAGCGTTCTTACTCAA
This sequence comes from Ganaspis brasiliensis, assembly GCA_037103525.1. Classification (NCBI taxonomy): domain Eukaryota; kingdom Metazoa; phylum Arthropoda; class Insecta; order Hymenoptera; family Figitidae; genus Ganaspis; species Ganaspis brasiliensis. The sequence goes on along the minus strand of JAZKLR010000369.1, from coordinate 648,037 downwards.
GCTTTTCAATTTTTTAGTAAGTGTTGACGGCGGTGAAGTCAAAACGGCAGGCGGGGTAAACGATGCTGTAGGAGCATTGGTTGGTGCGGGGAGAGGTGCGTGTGCTGCTGCTGCTGCTGCTGCTGGGGCTTCTTCGGAGCGGGGAGCGGTGACCACTGGAGGCGAAGAGGGGAGAACTAATACACTCTTAACTTGAGTTGTAGGAAGACGAACTGCACTTTTATTATTCTTTTGATTTTTTAGTTTTTCTCTTGAAACAAAATCAATTAATTTAAGGGTCGCACTAAACATTTCTTTGTTTTTTGTTGCCGAAATACACGCCACATTTTTAATTTTGCACGGTACTTCGAAGCTAGGAGCTCGAGCAGTTGGTGTCACAATTTTTGAAAAACCACTTTTCCTAGAAATATTGTTTTCTATAATAACCGCACTTTGTTCGTTATTATTCATTGCGTCTATATTGTCTACACTTAAAACACTATTTTCAATTGTATTGTCTTTAGCAATAATTTTTTCAACACGACTTAACTGTTCGTTAAACAATTTATTAAATTGTTCGGAATTCATCGTGTTTTCCGACATTTTCTCGAAAGTAATTTTTCACTTTACTACTGAGCACTAAAATTTGCGACTTTACTAAATCAAATCCAAAACACAAATGAGTTAAATTAAGAATTAATCGACGTATTTATTATGGTAACTAGGTTCGAAGGTAAAAGGGCAATCTTATCTCCCGTCAACTTTGACAGCTGGTAAACTTCTTCACATCTTTCAGGTGCACGTGTTTGTACGATTTACCCTTGTCGTCGACCAAATCGAAAATAACTGGAGAAACCTTCTTTTTCACAATAAACGGACCAGAAAATTTTTCTAATAATTTAAAATTTTGTTTCTTCATTTTATTAGATAAATTAAAATTTCTTTTCAAAACTTTTTCACCAATTTCAGGGGACCATTCTCTTTTTCGCAAATTATAAAATTTCTGTTGCGACTGAAAATTTTTAGCAAGATTGATTCGGACTAATTCGAGAGCATCGGCAATTTTTTTCAATCTAGATTCTACTAACTCTGGATTAGAGTTTAGACGGAAATCCTGAAAACCAGGTGGCAAAAATTCTCTACCGGTGTTGAGGTACGCCGGAGTAAAGCCGGTTGCAGTGTGTCGGGCGGTATTATACGCGAACTGCAATTCACATAGATGAAGATCCCAATTTGTTTCTCCTTTTCCTAAATATTGACGCATCATGGTCTTCATCACTTTGTTTACTCTTTCCACAGGATTACATTGTGGTGAATAAGGCGGCGTTTTCCGATGTTGAATATTGTAGTCTAATAAAAAATCCGAAAAAACTTTAGAAATAAATTGTCGACCGTTGTCCGAAACGATTACTCTTGGGCATCCATGCTGTAAAATAATCTTTTCTTTGACAGTTTGAATTACCGTAGAACTAGTAGCACGGCGTAAAGGTTTTAACTCAACCCATTTCGTAAAACGATCTTGAATAACGCAGAGAATGGTATTTCCTAAATTCGTACGAGGAAGTGGTCCAACGAAATCCACCGAAATCATTTCCCAAGGTGTATCCACTAGTGTTGCGTGCATTTTATTTGCTGGAGCTTGCTGCGAAGCTTTATTCTTCTGACAATTTTCGCAAGTTCTCACATAGGTTGCTCCATCACGCAACATTCCAGGCCAATAAAAGAATTGTGCTAATCTAGCTAAAGTTTTAGCTACACCTAAATGACCTGCTGTTGGATCATCATGCACTTTTTTTAGAATTTCAAGACGTTGAAATTTCGGTACACAGAGTTTCCATTGATCTTCATACGATGTGTCATTAAAATCCACAGTATGAAGTACATGATGATACACTTTCCCCCCCTCAATTCGAAAATCAGGATTATTGCTAGGATCCTTTTTTACTAATTTCAAAATCCGATGATACCATGGACAATCAGAGATTTTATTTATTGCAGAAATCGGCAAAGGTGAGCGTGAAAGAAAATCTGGAAGGCGATTTTCTATTCCTTTTTTATAATGTACTTCAAAATCCCACTGTGACAATTCCATGATCCACCTTGCAAGACGTCCAGAGGGAGTTTCAATTGATTCCAGCCACTTCAAGGATTGGTGATCTGTAATCACTATAAAATGGTATCCTTCGAGGTAGTGACGCATTTTCCAAATACCCCACTTAACTGCCAGACATTCCAATTCTGTTGCTGAATAGTTCTTTTCAGCCGGAGCTAGTGTTCTGCTGGCGTAAGCGATGATATTTTCCGTAGTATCCTCTCCTTGAGTCAGGACTACTCCTAATCCTTCAAGACTTGCATCAGTTTGAAGGAAGAAAGTTTTACTCCAATCCGGGCATGCCAATACTGGGGCTTCAGTGAGTCGTTTTTTCACTTCATTGAAAGCATTTTGTTGTGCTTCTTCCCAATTCCACGGTACATCTTTTTTTAACAATTTGGTTAATGGTGAAATGATTGAAGATATATTATCAACAAAACGACGATACCAAGAAATCATTCCCAAGAATTGTCTCAGATCCTTGAGTGTAGTAGGTGAAGGTAAATCCAAGATGGCGGCGACCTTATCTGGATCTGGGTGAAGTCCATTTTCGTCGATGAGATGTCCTAAGTAACGAAGTTGATTTCTTGCAAATTCACATTTATCAAAATTAGGAACGAGATTTGCTTGAAGTAATCTAGAAAAAACTTCAGAAAGAAGTTGCATATGTTCTTCAAAAGTTTCAGAAACTATAACTATATCATCCAAATAAGAAAAAACTTTTGGAGCCAATTCTGGAGGAATAACTTGATCTATCAATCTTTGGAAAGTAGCAGGAGCAGAATGTACTATAGAACTTTACTATAGTGACGATGTGAATATAGTATAATTCACTAATTTTAAATTTCCAAATTTCACATCGTCACACCTTTAAGAATCCGCCTCTACCATCGATACCAAATTTTAAATGAAAATCAGATACGCTGCGCTTTTTAGCCAAGTGTTCAATTAAGCCTTCTGTATTAATTCAATACGCAACTGTTTCGGTGTCAGAAGTTGTTTGATTGCATTTAGTACATACAAAATTAAACATTTTTGCATTAAAGTACTCATCTAAGCAATTACTTTTTTCTGACAATTTTTCTTCAAATTTCGGTTCTATAATTTTCGAATTCTTTGTTGCAACGCCTAGGGCCTTGACAAGTTCAAGCGTTTCATTTTGTGTCAGATGTACACTTGTTTAGATTTTTGCTATATAATCCAGAGATAGTAATTGGTACTTTGACGATTTCTGAATATTTTGCATGCCAATTGATACTTTTAAATGCCTACCATCTTCAGGTTGAATTAAAGATATAGATGATGAATTTTCATTGTTTTCAAGTTTTCTTTTTAGCAAAGTTGAAACCACTTGATCTGATAGTTTTTGTCCCAATTCTTCAATTGTTGCTGTTAAATTATTTAAACGAGTACTTGGATTGCATTTTTGGAAAATTCCACTACCAACTTTTAACAAACATTTACTGCTGGGACGTTCAATGGTAGGTTTTTTATTCTGATCTGAAATAAATTTAATTTATTTGCTTACTCAGAAAATAATGTAGAGTTGTGATCTATTACTTTAGCGAACGACTAGAAGATTTCACTTCAAAGGTTCCAGATGTACTGCATGAGTTTCAAGAGAGAGAGAAGCTGCTCTACTCAATGCATATGCGTTCTCCTTAGTCTTATCTGACTTTTGGTAGACTACTTTGTGCTGTTATTCCGTCATATAAGGAAGGTCTCTAACAACTTAGTCATAATGACGCGTCCAGTAGTGGGGACAGAACAAAACAACCCTATGATCTTCTCATAACCCCATACGTCTATACTCATTGGCGCTCGCTAGCGACGATAGCACCAACTGTTCCTATATTTACTGGCTCCCTTATAGGGGGGTCACAGTAGCCAGCTTGCTTTTCTGCCTAATGACTACTGTGCCTTTTTAGTAGAAACATCAAATTGTTGTCGTCTACTTACACAACAATTCAACAACACATTTAAAAACATTAAGGTTGTGTTTGTGTTAGTCACGTGACAAATTTGCTTTAAAATCACCAGGTCGAATGCTATTGGCAGCAGGCAAAGGGACTCGGATCAAGATAATTATTCAGTTACAATCGACAAGGTGTTTTAAAAGTACTAAATCAATAGACTTCCGCGGTTATTTTTAATCAAAAAGTGGTTATATTTAGTCATCTTATTTTCTCACCCCCTGATTGGTATCAAGTTTACCCCGACAAACTGCAGATGTTTCATCTCTTTATTCTACTTCATGGTTAAACATTTTCATAAATGTCAATGAGTCTTCTAGAAGTTCGTGCCTTAAGTTCGCGAATGAATTTTTCGGATACTGAAAATAAAAGGAAGAATTTTTTTGTAATAACAATTGCTGGGTGAAAATGAAATTAAATGGAGGAGCAGCAGCTGGCAACTATGCAGATGATACTGCGTGATTGTATTCTTCACTTAAGTTGACTGAACGATGAGAATTTGCAAAGTACTTACACAGGTTGGGTTCATTATCCCTCTGAGTGCGAGATTACCGCAGAATCTTCGACTACTTCCATGTAATTACCAGCTATTTCAATATACGGGCCGGAAATCGTTGAGGTTTTCATCAGCATGCATCAAGACGACATAATTTGGATCAAACTTCAGTAATAATAATTTGATTACAACGACTCAGTCATAATATTTTATTTCAACGAAATTTTACATAAATTAAAATAAAGTAGCATAATCTAGCTTCACTCAATTCACTTAACGTTAAAGTAGTAAAATATATGCGGAGATATTTTAATGTCATGATCAAAGACATTACACAATAATTTCATCAGACGCATTTTCATTATTAAGAAGATACGTATTGAAATTTGAAATCTAAAGGTTAAGAGCATAATATATTATTGCCAAAACGTTGGTATGAGAAGAATTTTGAAAAGATGTGTGAAGCCCCGAAAATTATGTAGCGAATTGTTTAAAGGTCTGCCATCTGTTCGGTTGGAATCTATGCGAATCACAACATGTAATGTAAACTGTGGGTCAGTTATACGAGCGCGTAGCAGCTGGCGGTTGTGCAGGGAGTAAACGGGTATCAAACTCGTTTGGACGTGTCGTGAGTCTTCATGAAAACTGGCAGTCGGCCATCGTCTGCTATGGGCCGTGACTGTCCTGACACTTGGATGATTTACGCCTTTCCAATGGACATAACTCAATTCTATATCGCGATTACTCTTTTATTTCCTTTGATCTCAATCCCACTTTGCTCAACTCCCTTTTCCAGTTTCTTACACGACATTACACAAATATTCTAACCGATGAAGTATTATAGAAATGGCACAACTTTATACAATTTACATCGCATCACCGTACTACCATGGCATTACATATGTTTATAATGTTTAAAGTTCTAAGGGAAATTCCTTGCATTTTAAAAGGGTGGTTTATCGCTTTCGGCAAGCATTGTGAAACAAAGCTTAATCTAACCGAATGTTATGTCCTAATAATTAGGTGATCATACCCTATTAATTAGTAAATCTAAAACGACAGTCGGTGGCTGTCAGTGTGGAAAAGGTGTGTGGGTAATAATAGGACAGTGAAGTTTCAATTACACCGGCACACAAAAAAAATTCATTTGGAGTGCTAAATACCAAACTAGTCAATTCTTATGTTCCGTTTTGGCCTTCTTACAGTCTACATCGGGTGGGGGGGGGGGGGGGTTTCAAGTGCTTTTTCCGACGGTTTCTTTATGGGTTCTCTAATTTGTATTTATAACGGGTGAACAAATGTGACGTATTCTCAATTTTTAATAAGAATAAACTATTCTTCGTAAAATATAAAAGTGCTGTGAATTTTTATGAAATATCAGGAAACACTTCTAAAAACATATTTATAAAAAACTGGCGAGAGGTAGACAGTTAAACTAAAAAATTTGGAATAATTTATTCGTAGAATGTCATCAAAAATATAAGTAATGACAAATGTCAACTATTCTAATGCCAATGTACCGCCTTTGGATTGGGCATCATGATTAGTTGACAGATGGAAATTAGCCAAAGTTTGCGTGCACGATACAAACCGATCTCTGATCTTGTTTCGGAATTCTTCCTGTCGCGTGTGGCAAGCAGAATTTTAAGCGTGATTTCCTAAAACTCATTTGATCCAAAGTAGAATAAATTTTATGTACATTGGCTTTTAAAAATTAATCTTTCAACATTTTAAAAAATTAAAGGTGGATAAAAATTTTCCCTGCATTGAGTTTAGGATTTTTTATACTTTTGTTTAGTCTATTCCCTAAAGTTCAGAGCAAATTGTAAAGGCCAGAAGGATTTCTATCTTATTTTTGCTCATTAGGCTATCTTTGTGTTATAATCAACCTCACGTTCGGCTTATGTTTTGGAAGTTTTAATTAATAGCAAACTTCATGGCAGCCATAAATAATTCTCATCCTCTTGCGAAAAACGTAGAATCTCCTTAAAACGAAATCTCTATCTTACTCATCCGTTATTATTTATTTAAATATCTTCATGTCGGTTCCATAAAAAATGTCTAGCTTCTGAAAAGATCCTTACGAATTAAAAAAGGGTTGATTACATCTGCTGGTGATAGGAACAAATAAATGCAAAAAGATGGGTAAAGTTTTCGTTTGAGGGAGAGACAAAGATAACAAGAGAAAGGGACAGCAAGGAAGGGAGAGAATGCAGAATAAGGAAAAAAATAGGAAAAAAAAGAAGATGGCATGATGAGATTCTTAGGTCTTGACGGAATACGGGATGGACCAATTAATTATTCGTGGTATGCGCAGCGAGTCGTCCGTTGAATTATTTCACCAGCACCCTGTGTCTCTCATCGTGATGGTAATTGAAAGAGATATAATTGGGAGGCTATACGGCTTTCAGCTTCCGCTAATTTTATCGCCGTTGAACAGCTAAATGAGACTCACCACTCGCGACTGTGATTAATTTTCATTTCGCCTGAAACCATATGAAAAGAGTTACTTTTGTTTGAATCTCGGTACTTTTAACAGAAAATTTACATCGTAATCTGCACAAGCCTTTTAAATGATGTTGCTGGATCCACTGATGTAATAGATTAGTTCGTACAAGATGACTTTTTAAAGCTACGATTACTTTAATACTGTCACTAAATTGATTAATGATGTAATAAAACTTGATAAGTGGGTCACATGTGTTGGCCCATCAAAGTGCTTAAAAGATGACGTTACTTGCAGGCAAGAATCGATCAGCCTGAAACGACATGGTGTCAAAGAACGGATAGATTCAGACGAGACCTTACGGCGCGACGAGGAGCAGCGTGCATGCACTGAATGCGTTTTTAAAAGGATTCGTGACGGTCATCGATCACCCGTTTTATATACGAACTCGCGACATCCTCCGCCTCGTTTTGTATAGCGCTCGATCTCGAAGGAAGATCATTTTTCATACTTCTTTTCTGATAACTTCACATGATATTCCATGGTTTCTTGTAAAGAGTTGACCTTCTAGTGATGAGATAGAGAACTTTTTTCAGTATTTGAAATATTATATTGCTTTCAATGTATCGCTATAAATTTCGACATAATGCTGTTTTCTATACATGGTTGACAGGCTTTTGTAGAAAATTTTTAGATAAAAAATGTTGTATTATGTCCGTAATAGTAATAATAATTATTATTACTTTATAAATTTATAATTTATTCAATATAATTTTTAACTTAAAAAAAAATAGGAAAACATTTTGTTGAGTCACGTGTTCATTGGGTTTGGTTACAGGTTTTGCATGTTCGTTTTTGAAGGTGGTCTCTCGGGCTGTAGCTGTGGTGGTGGGATTTTCGGTAGCTATGGGTAGTCGTTTTGAGCTTCCTTAGTCTTGCAGTTTCCGGATAGCTGGCCGGAGCATTACTAATCTTTTCTTCTCTTTTCCAGCTCCTTATGAGAGCACTGGGTGTGTGCCAAATGTCGATTTTTTATATTTTTTAACTAATTCTGTTTCTTTTTAGCTAAGGGAGATTAGAGGTAGTCATGATCCAACTAACAAGGTCTCGCCACGTACAAGTAAGAAAAAAGTGATCCAATCAACGCTCAGCACTCACCGCCAACATCTTGGAAAAATTTAAGCACTAAAACTGCTTCAAGCCAATGGTTACTCGCATAGCCGGTCAGCTGACAAATTCAAGATGGTTGCCGTCCGTGGTTGCTCAAAAAAGTTCAGTTCTGGTCTGCTTTACGGCTAGACCTTGTTAGTTGGATCATGGAGATAGTCGTAGTGGGCTTGTGGATTGAGGAGGTTCCTACTTACTTTTCATCTCCCTTTCCAGTTCTGATACAGGGTTTTTCTACATTTTCGTCCGCGAATTGGTCGTAAATTATTTCTTTAATTTATTATTATTCTAAAGCCAAGAACGAACTGTAATCTTAAATGTTGGTTGCTTAGTTCAATCGTCTAGCTCAGTGTTAAATACTTCTATAAAGCGAGGAAGGTTTAGTGGGTATTACCCAGAGTCAAACTTTCTTGGGAATATTTATATTCCCAAGTAAACTATTCTCTGGATACCTGACAGGTGAACCTGAGAGGCAATTGCCTTTGGTTTAGCAGCCTAGTGCAGCAACGAAGTGAACCTCGAGCCCCGTCAGCCAGGAGACTGACGAATTAACGGGCGTGGGCCAAATATATAGGTTCTCTAGTCGCGGAGATATGGAAGGGGTGGAGAACGCCGCGAGGAGTAGTGGAAAACCCCACTCTCTACGACGAGCTAAGACATATACTATAGAAATGGTGTGAGCGCAGTATAGCATTCTCGACTCACATAATTACAATTGTACTTTGAGGGGTAACTACTTTGACGTCATTCATAAGCCGCATCTTTAAACATTTCAACTTACAAGGAAATATTAGGCAGATATACTATAATCTCGTAGAGTTGGATTACAGATTGAGTAATCGTGGTAAAGTTAATAAAAGCCAGTAAGCAAAGATCTCTTCTGAATGTACAACAGAAGCAGCTTTCGAATTGTTTTACAGCTAAAGAAATAAATAATGAATAACGTCATTTGAGACTGTTTGGAGGTTATTAAAGCAGTAAATAGAATGCAAATGGAGAGTTAGTGAACCGCATCTATGTCTTGGAGGAGAACGAGGAATATCGTTACCATCGATCATTATTATTCGACCGCACCTTGGCACGGTTACTGCGGTAGTATAGATCATCTCTTTATGGTATAGTGAATCCTGTATAAGTGGAAACCGAGGGTCCGAAGCTTCGCAAAACGGACATAAAGAAGAGAGATTTCTGTCTGGCACGCATACAAAATATCAACTTGCACATTTTAAAAACATATAGAGCAATATTTTATTAAGTTTCAGTTAATAGTTTATTTATATTATTGTCATTATTAAGTATAACAGCAAATACAGAAATAGATTCAGTTACAAAGAGACGCATAAAAATAAAGATAGTTATTTTGCATAAAGAAACTTTTTGAAAGTTGTAATAATTGAGTAAAAATAAACAAACTTTGAATGGGTTTCTTAAAAAGTTACAGTTTGCACATAATTTTTCCCCTAGAAAATAAAGAGTGGGCAAAGAACATGTATATGAAATCAAATCCTTAACTTTCTGAATATTTTAAGGAGGATAGTGAAAAGATTTCGTTAAATAAGTAGCTGATGATTCTAAATTATGAAGCATAATGTAGAAAAAGAGATGCAGCTTTAAAGTGTGTCTTTCAGTTTGTTTAAAAAAGGCAAATTACTTAAAGACGGATATTGTGGCTGAAAATATGTGGAGGGGTGAATGAAGTTTCTCAAAATTATTAGTCAATGGGTACGCTTTCCATGCAAATTGCCTTTTTGAGCGCGAGCTCTACAAAGACGTAGATCTCTTCGACGCTTGGAAAACGAGAGGGGATGTTCGTTTAGTCACTTGGGATATTTGAGAAATTCGCTGACGACTAGCAATCGATATCGACATCAAGATAATTCACGGGTCATTAATTACAAAATCTGCTGATACTAGGTAGAATTCTAACGAAGGCGACAAATTAACTACTGCCTTACCAATCAAAAAAAGTGGAATATCACACAAAAGAAATTTTTTTCTTGATAGTACGAGCTGTCAAGAAATTTATTTAAATGAACATGCATTTTGTTACGAAATGTTTAGAAATTTATAAGTTTCAATATACGTTAATCAGTTTTAATGTAGTACCCATAAAAGAATTTATTCATCAAAATATCAAAGAGTTTAATCTGAATTTCAAAAGATTGCAGGGATTTGTAAAATTTTATAATTGTTTACAAGAAAAATTTTCCACTCTTTTGTAGACGGTATCATAGATGGAAAATAAAAGTAAGAAGAAGAGCGAAGTAAATTGAAGTGAAGTAGCTTTAAATTAAAGACCACCCAAAAATTAATGGTTTAGATTTATATTTATTTAACCCTCAGGGTACGGACTGGGTTAGCATATTCAAGGTGAATTTTGAATGTTGCGCCATTTCTAAACCAATCGATGGAGGGGACTCGGACCGGAGCAGAGGGGGAAAAAACTTTGAGGTATCAACCAAAGTTAGCTCCTTTGGCAGAACCAGTGCTCTTCAATCTGGTATTGTTGAGAATTTACGCTCGGAGAAATTTCACCCAATCCGTACGGAATGTTACAATATCACATTTTCTTAAAATATCGAAAGTTTTCAAAAATAAAAAAGCATCTGTTTTTTGATAGAAGGATGAAAAACAATGAACAAAAATGAAGTCATTCGGACAATGTAGTTTAATGCTTAAAATTTTTCCGACGTTTCGAAATCTAAATGATTTTCTCTTCAGGGAGTCAGTAATTAAAGCATAAACAAGAACATAATTTCATGAAGAATTTCAGTCGTCACAATAGTGTAAAACGTATCTTCATACGAAGTCGTCAATAAATTTTATATAAAAATGGAAACCAGTGTTCAGAGTCAGAAACGCTACATGAAATTTATAATTTTCATTCTTTTTTGTAAAACTTCTTTTTTCACAAAAACACACATAAAAATAATAGTAGCACATATGAAATAAAAAATAAATAAAATAAACAAAATTATCGAACGTTAAAAATAATTTTAAATTATAAAATATGTGTACGGAAAGGAATGACTTTACAATTAGAACTGTATTTATTGGAATGTTTCTTTTTTATATTCATTTTTTAATTTTTCTAAATATGCCACGTCCGAGAACTAGGAGCGTAGCTGCTCTAGAACAGCTTTATCATGAGTTTGAAGAAGATGAGGAAGGAGCAACTGATAATGCCAGCGACACAGAAGACGCAATTGACAAGGAAGCTGTCTCTTCGCATGACTCTAAGCTAATGTGGAGAAAGCATGTTGCAAAGATTTTCTGCAATTACGCAAACTGAAATTCATTTTCTTTTTGTAATTTTACGGTTTTTATAAATTCTTGTCAATTTTAAGAATACAAAATTTTCTAATCAATTTCTATCGTTTCTTTATGTTAAAATTATCAATTTTGTCCGTCATGAATGTTTTCTAGATTATAGGGGAAAAAAAATTACGAGATTTTTAATGGATTTCTTGATTGATTTTTTTTGATATTTCAAAAATAGAGCATTTTCAAATTAAAAAAAAAAAAATACTTTTTGGAAGGAATTAAAAAACGGCTAACGCTATTTGAAAATAAACTTTTTACCTTCATAAAACCCTTATATAAAATATTGTATTTTTTTTTTGGAATAGAAATAGCAGCTTTTTTTTGTCTCTAGTAAGAGACAGTTTGTAAAAAAGTCTAGTTACCTAAAATCCTCTTGTAGCTTAGGACCGATTCCTTCCACCTTGAAAAACAGCCAAGTACCTCAGGAATGCACTGCAAAAACATGGTGTCTTAAATTGGCCAAAAATGTCTTAAATTAAGATACTTTTGGTGTCTAAGACACGAAAAATGTCTTATTTTAAGACATTTTTGAACAATTTAAGACACCTGTTTTTGCAGTGTGATACCTCAAGCCTTAGATTTTTTTTTGTTTTGACTATCTGACATCAAGAGTAGAAATAAAAAATTAAAGAGCTGACTTGGATAAGGTTAATTGTTGTTTTCAGTCCCATTTTAAACTAAAGTTTGGTATTCCGTTGAACAGAAGGACACGTGTCAGGGCTCCTTAGTTGCTAATCTTTTCTGTGGTTTCGAAACAATGACAGACGACGTCCTAAGTAACTTTAGGTCGAGAATTGCTGATTGTTTCTGAAGTTTACTCTTAAAGGGCGTTCAGAATCTCGGCAAATTTACTTCAGAGGCGCAAAGCTGACTGATCAATGCAATGTTTGTTTAATTAATTTATAAATGCTCAGCGCTCTGGCTCTTTGCTCTTGCTAAAATCTGATCGCGCTCAAGCGTGAACTTCGGAGACACACAGATCTACTGCTTCCTATACTCAGGTTCCGATTGTAATATGTTCTAGTTAATGATTCAAACCTTACTGAGTTTTTTTAAAAACTGGTTGTAAAAAAAAGTAAAGTAAAATGCAAAAGTTTCTCTTTCTTTTAGAAATTGATCTTCTAATAATTTTTCTAACCTAGAACCCATTCTTAAATTTCCTGATAACAAATTTCTTAAAGCTATGTAAAAATATAAAGTGTACAATTAACGTCTCATAGTTACAGTTGTCAATTTAATCGGCGTCATATATTTTATTGTGCGTGAAGTTGTTGAGTTTCAAGCTATGACAGATGTTATTTGTGAGAAGTGTTACGTTTTACCTTTAATTCAAAGAAGTTTGCTGCTGAGACATATTAGGTGATTGTGTGAACTTATGATGAAGCTGTTGTAACTTAAAGAACGTGTTGCGAATTGTTTCAACAATGCAGAAGTCCTGATTTTAAAGTGGAAGACGAGAAGCGTCTCAGATAGGTGAAAAATTTAAAAAACTAAAGTTATTATCCTATACAGACGGAAGCAATAAGAGGAAAAGCCGGATTTAGTATTTTTGCAACACAACCATGATCAACAAGATGTTGCTGAGATCGTTAAACCCTACCTGAAAATAACAAAATGAGAAGTTTTACCCTACCTGCTGTATTCTCTAGACATTGCTCTTTGTGATTACCATTTGTTCCTATCAGTAATAACCCATGGTCTATCTGATAAGCACTTTTGTTTTAACAAAAAAGCAAAAAATTGGGAAGATTTGTAGATTGCTTTAAAAAGCAAGACATAATTCCGACGAAAACTCTCGTGCTGACAAAAAGGCGCGAGAAAGTTGAGAATAATGATGGAAAAAACATTAAAGAATAAGAGTCCAATTTTTTTCCAAAAAAAACTTTTAAAATTTAAAAAAAACGGCGGTTTTTAATTTGTACTACTGATAATTTTTTTTAAAAACAAATTTAAAAAGTTTAATGAATTCAAATTTATTTTTTATTTTGAGAATTTAGATAAAGCATCCAAATAATTTTAACTGACATTTATCACAGTAGATTATGAAATAATTTTGCACATATTGTTATAAAAATAAAAGCTACAATATAGAAAGATCCAATTAAAAAGTGTCAGTTTTTATTGGAAAAGTTTTGTTTATTTTTTATTACACATATTTGTTAAGAGTTTTTTAAATGGAAAAATCAAAACAAACAGCATCCGCTTGAAATCCCCTTTTTTTGTTCTCTGATTTCCTCATCCATATACTCAGTAAACAGATACTGATGGACCAAGTGTTTACAGATCGAGCGTCTGGTGTAATAGTTAAAATATATTTACCTACATACACTACAGTCCACTAGTTTGTGCACACTTATTAAAAGCACTTTATATTAATCACTTTATTATTTTCAATTTAAGAAAATAAAAATAAACGCTGATAAAGTTGTATATAAGAGTAAATTTGATGAAATTCGTATAGTTTTATATAAATAAAAATGTTACAATATTTTTAAACAGGAACTTACTAAAATTCAAAGACAAATGATCAGCTTATTTTAATTAAAAAACTTTTTTTTTTGAATTAGAATTGGGAAACATGGTTTAAATAAAAAATTACAAGCGATTTTTAGTTTTCTTGTGGCTAGTAAATCTTTTCCAGTTTATAATATAAAAAATTTCATTAAAATGATTTTGTATGTATAAGCTTTAGTTAAATAGTTTTAATATTGGTATTAAAAATGCGACAACATGGTCTACAGCATTTTACAAGGTTTTTATTGCAATAAAACGCACTGGATTCAATCAGATCCGTTTAGAGCGAGAATTCACTCTTTTATTTTTTCCAACCGTATTATTTAGTTTTCCATTCATGCCTTGTGTAGAGTAACTTTTGCTCTTATTTTTAAAGGCAGAAAAACAGAAGTTATTTATTAAAAAACTTTGTACTACAAAAATTCAAACATGATACTTCTCTTAAAAGTTGTTTTTTCTTTGTATAAAATTTGAAGTTTATGATACCAATCTCAAAATAAAAAATCAGACTTCCCAGAAATGAGAAAAGATATTTCAGAATCGCACTTTCTCAAATTAATATCAATGCCCAAAATTTACAGAAAAAATTTGTTTTTACATATGCCTAATCTCTGAGGTAATATGTCACTTAACAACGTTAAGAGGTTTCCAAAAGTTAGGAAGGAAAAAAAAGAAGAGTAAGAAAGTAATTTTCTTCTTGACATAGAAATCAAGAGAACAAGTAGACACAAAACAGAGCGGTATCGTCTGAAATAGGTGATTTCTGATGGAGTAGGGTTTATCCTACTCGGATATGGTCGGATATGGTTGGGTAGGGTAGGGTAGGGTTGAATAGGGTAGGGTCGGGTAGGGTCAGATAGGAACAGATAGTTGGGTAGGGTAAGGTCGGAAAGGGTCGGATAAGTTCGGGTAGGGTTAAATAGAATCGGATAGTTAGGTAAAGTAAGTCGGGTAGGGTCAGTTAAAATCGGATAGGATCGAAGTGTTACATCCCAGTAACTTAAATTTCTCTAAATTAAGGAATTAACTTTGCTGAATAATGTATGACGTTGTGGTCTGCCCAGTATTGGAAAGTGACACTGCATATTTAAGATATTAAATAACAGTTAGATCATTATTAATTATTATAACATCAATATGAATCGTTATATTGCATTAACAACTATAACTTAGACTGACAATACTGGCCTGACACTAAAATGAAAATATAAAATACAAATACTTGTTTAATACTTGGCCAGTACCAAGGTAGAAGAAACAAAAGTCAAAGTAAGATCTAATACAACAATTAAATTACACTAATACTAAGTTTGGATATGTTAAAATGCATAATTCTAATGTGTTAGTAAATCTTATTACTGCCTTGGACTTGGGCCATATATGGAATTAACGAAGATAAGATAATACACCAAGTAATTTGAATCATTTTTCTAAATCAATGAATAATCAATAAGAATATTGATGATCCATTGATTTAAAGACAGCATTTCTAAATTGGAATTTAATGCATTGTTATTGGCGATCACCAATTGGTACTAAAATATGCGATATCATGTGAAGTATAATAACGATATGTGACTTTTGCAAATTATCACAGATCGTATCAAATGTCGCGCTTCAATTGTGATTCCCGAGATTTCTCATAATTATATTGTTAAGAATATTTGATTTCCGAGAGTGAACATCAAAGCTCATAACTTCACGTCTTAATAAAATCAATCAGTGTATTGTTATTTCTAAAGAATAAGTATCGAGTTATTGCAATCTCCTTCGTGAACTAATAAACTATAAAAAGAGTGTTGTGAAATGTTGCCGAGTCAATTCATTCTATCATTTTTGTATCGATTGCCTGAACGGCTGCGGAACAACTTGCTATTGATTATCAATTGCTTAAACGATTGCGAAGCGGCTCGCCAGTGTCAATCATCGTTTTCTCTATTTTTATTAAAGTAAACTGAATTTGTAAAAGAAATTTGAGTATAGATAGCAATTTGACTCCTAAAAATGTAAAACTCTTTATATTAGCGACAGGCTTGAAAACGGCTAAATGATTAAGGTTTTTATTCGAAACTATAATTTATAACTATTTGTAAACTTCAATTTTATCTGTTTGATCAATAAATTGATTATAGTTGAATTCCCTCGTGTCTATTTACTTAATTTCATTTTAATTAACTTTGGTCCAGTACTGGCGAGTTAATGGCATCCAGTACAGGTATCTAAACGGTTCTTTAAGCCTTGTTTACTGAATAAATTCGACAATAGTCGTATATAGCTTACAAAGATAGTATAAAATTTATTAATAGACAATAATGATTGTTATTATTATTAACAATAAAATCATTAATATCAGAATAATGGCTCATGTTGTGTATTAAATATTATTCTTTATTTAAATAATAATTTGTCCTTTTAAGTGTGATATTCCTTTCTTAATATATTACAATCTAATAAAAGGAAAATAATCTTTTATTTATTTAACGCAGATCCCGTACATCTGTTAAAGTAAAATGACCTCTAAATAAAAATATAAAAGTTAGTCTTTGCTAACTGACTAGTTTGTGCATATCCTGTCAAATTTAGAGTTTTCTTTAAATTTCCTCACCTTAGCCCGGATGTAACACGAAGAGAATCATAGAGTTAGGTAGGGTAAGGTAGGGTTGGATATGGTATGGTCAGATAGGGTCGGGAAGTTCGGATTAGGTTGGCTCCTGCCGGGTCGGGTTGAGTGTAAGTCGGATTGGGTCGAATAGGGTAGGGTCAAGTTGAATATGATCAGATATTTGGGTAAGGTAAGAGTTGATTAAAAACAACAAAAACTTATGAAAAATATTTTTTCTTGTTTTAATATGCAAAGAAAGGTTCAATTTTATCGAAAGGCTGCACAGTCAAATATAATTGTCGGAATTTCTGTAAAATGAAGTTTGTGCAACAATAATCGTTATAATTAGCGTCACCTCAGAATTGGAAATAGCAGGTACTTTTTATAGTCGTAGAAACAAAAAGCACGAGCGCCTATAGAAATTTTTATGAATCAATCTTGAAGCATTGTAAGCGTTAAAGGGAACAATTCCGTTTCAGCAGTTGGCAGCCCTGTTGTTGTCACATGTTGAAAACTAATATAGGGCTGTCAGAATGGTCTACTGTCGCTATAGAATGTAACTCGCGGGCATAGCTGTTTCATTGTCTAAAAGACAAAGATAAGCTTAAACGAAGTAACACCTCGGTCTTCTTTCCGCAATAAATGTTGAGCGCTTCAAGTACTGTCGGAAGCGTCCTCTTCCGGCGAGTCTGCTTCATGCAATAATCACTGTCGATAACGTTCCAGATTTGGCCGAGTCATGATCTAGTTTTCATAATTTTATATTGTTTCTGCTTTCCTTATTATAAACTTTTTTATATGTTAACGATGTTTTACAGCAGGATCATAAAGCCAAGTGTAGGGTTGCCCTACCCTTTCTTTAAAGTTCGGTTTTTATTACTTCCTAACAAGTTGTAAAACAGAACTTTTTCGGGAAAATTATCTGGTTTTCCGGAAAAAAAAATTCTCAAAGTAAAACTTTTATTAAGCAATCTTCTGATTGTTTTTCTTCTGAAAAGAAATATACTTTTTCAATTGAATATCGTCTTCATAATATATTTTATGTTTATTTTATTCTACGTATTTTGTATTACCCCATCCAGTTTCCCTTTATTTTAATTCTTTTATTTTAAAATAACTTCGATTTTATATTTTCCTTTTTTTAGCTACACATTTTATATTCCTCATTTTGCATTGGCATATTTTATTTATTTACTTCTCTTTCTCTTTATTGTTGCATATCAATAGTACTTGTTATTGGCTTTTATTAAATGAATATGTACATTTGTTATTTTCTTGCGCACAGCTCTAAAAAATGGAAATAAGAGAGTAAGCGTGAAAAAATAAAATAAAAACAGAATAGAGTTTTTATATCAAAGTAGAGAGGGCTTATACTTCTCGTAAAAAACATATTAAGATAGTATCATACAAAAGCCCTCTCAATTCTGTCTATAATAATATACTTCCGAGGGAATTTCAACAAAAGAATATTCGTCTTTTATTGCAAGAAAGTACGTGTGATATAATGGGAAAATGTCCTCTTCTGTCGGTTTCATTTTTATATGATATCACATCATATAAGCCCGTGACATGTGATTATGACTCCTTTGATTTCATTTCAAAGTCCAAGGAATCTAGACTTTTAATTTGACAATATTAGTCTAATAATGTTCTGTTCCATTAATAAAAGATGATAAAATGATTTAATTTAATTAAGGACTCAAATTTTAAATTAAATGAAATTAGAAAATGTCATCTCTTATTACAAGATTGATGTAATTCTTTAAAAGCATGTGACAAAGTTTCAAATTATTTATCATGTAAAAGAGTTTAAAGTTCTACGTACCAAAAAAATAAAATAAATAAAATAAAACCCTCATGAAAATGTTACTTTTATTGTTATTTTTACGGTAGCTTCTTTCTTATCTCAAGTGTTCTCTTGTGTTTTTTCAATACCTTCCAAGTTTGATTAATCTTTTACAGGTTCGCAGGGCGGCTCATAAAATCTGCTACCGCCGTCGCTGAAAGAGATTAATCTTTTATCTGAACGTGTGGTACTCTAGGTTATTACATTGTGTTGTAATCGAAACAAGATAAGGAAACGACACACATGAGCCACATTCGAATCGATCCTTTCAAAGTTTTAATAAAAAAAATCATAAAAACTTTACTAAGTTAACTATTTTAATAGTTTAATGGTACTTTTTGTCTCACTTATAAAATCATTTATTTACCATTATTTTCTTTCTTAGAATGATATTCTAATCAACTAAAAAAGTATGTTGATGATTTATCTTATAATTCAATAGGACTGACAAAAAGATTTTACATCGGCCGAAAAGACCCGGCTAAATGTTTAAATTTTGAAAAATTTCACAGTTGCTTCGACAGTAACAAAAAAAGCAGGCGCAAAGTTCCTACAATCTAGATTTTCGTGTCTGTTAAAAGATTTTAATTGTTTCTACTTTTCGTATAATTCCCCAGGGAACCCCAGGAATTTCCCAAAAATTTTCAGGGAATTCCCGGGGATCGCTCGAGATTACCGAATAGTTTTTCCGAAATTTACAGGGTATTTTCAGTGAATTCCCAGGAATTCACAGAAATAACCCGGAATTTCCCTGCTACTTCCTGGAATTTCCAGGTATCCTTTGAGACTCTCAGGTTCCCCCAACGATTTCCCAGGAATTTCTTAGGTATTTCCTAGTATTTCCCAAGAATTTTCTAGTAACTTCCAGTGTTTAACCAGAAATTTCCCTGAATCCTAAGGAATTCCTAAGGACTCCTCACGAACTTCCAAAAATATCCAGGAATTTTTAGGAATTTCGTAAGAATTTTTCAAAAATTTCCCAGAGATTCCCCTAAAATTTCCAGAGCTTTCCTGGCAATGCCAAGGAAATACTCAAAAATTTTCCAAGGATTCCCTAATAATTCACAGAAATAACCCAGAATTTCCCCGTAACTTCCTGGAAGTTCCAGGTATCCTTCGAATTTCCTCCAGCAGTTATCCAGGAATTTACTAGGCATTCCCATGGATTTTTATAAAGGCCCAAAAATCCCCAACAATTCCCCAGGTATTTCCTAGTATTTCCCAGGGATTTTCTAGTGATTTCCATCGATTTTCCAGGAATTTCAAGAAGTTCCCCAGAGGTTTACCAGGAATTTCCCCGGAATCCTTAGAAATCCCCAAAAATTTCACAGGGATTTCCCAGAAATTTACAAAAATGACCCGGAGTTTCCAGGTATTCTTCGAGACTCTCTAGTAGTTTTCCTGAAATTTACCAGGCGTTCCTAGAGATTTTCCAGGAATTCCCAAAGATCTCCAACGATTCCCCAGGAATTTCTCAGGTATTTCTTAGTAATTCCAAGGGATTTTTTTAGTGATTTCCAGCAATTTTTCCAGGAATTTCAAGAAGTTTCCCAGAGATTTACAAGGAATTTCCCTTGAATCCTTAGGAATGCCCAAAAATTTCCCAGGTGTTCCCCAGGAATTCCCAGAAATACTCAGGAGTGTCGTACGGATTTCCAGGAATACTCAAGGCTTTCCTAGAAATGTCCAGAAAGTACCCGGGAATTTCCCTATGATAACCCAAGAATTCACAGAAATAACCCAGAATTTCTCCGCAACTCCCATGAATTTTCGTAAATTCACAAAAATTTCTAGCGATCCCTCGAGCTTCTCCAGCAGTTTCCCAGAGATTTCCCAGGAATTCCTAAGGATTCCCAGTAATTCCCAGGAAATTTCAGGGATCGCTTGAGATTCCCTATCAATTTCTTAGGAAATTTCAGAGATTTTCTAGGAAATAGTCTTGGGCCCTAGAAAGGACTAATTTTGGAATAGTGTCTAAAAGAAAATCCTGTTATGTAAGTTTTTTTTTAGGAAACAGAAAAACGAAACACAGTAGGAGACATAGATTTTTGTACCAATTTAAAAACATTTTCTTCAAAAAACTAATTTTTTGGTTTAAAACTTTTAAAATTTTCATTTTCATGATTTCTTTGGATTATTCTTGGTTTATGTGCTGTAGCGATTATCTCTCGTATTAATAATTGAAATCTAATGGGAGAAAATCTATGTAGTATAAATTTGAGTTTAATCAGCATTAGCGACATTAGGAACGTTCCGTTTGCTAATAAAAGGTATGTTATATACTGAAACATTTACGTAAATGAAACGAGGACCTTTAATGTGAAATACTGTTGACGAGGCAATTGTTGAATTGTTCAAATTATAATTTTATTGGTGATCATGTATTTTTACAGTGCGACGTTGTTATGTTAAGTGATGTTTGCGACCTGTTTTCGTCCACGCTGGGGATTTTTGAATGGTTGTAATAACTAAACAATAAGGATTACTAAGTCAACTACCTCATTGTGGAAAGAATTATTTCATAGCAGCTTTTTATCAATTCATTTATAATCCGGAGTCGTATGATATAAGGAAACATGTCGCCAAACTGATGAGTACATTTTTATCTGTTTCAATCAACTTTATAATTGTCGAAATGTTATTGATTATAATATTATTCCTTTCGAATGTATAAAATTTCTGATATTTGAATTTTGGATTGGAACCCTTGTGAAATTTTGACTAGTTTTAAAGTTTAATAAAGAGTGATGTCTCTCGGGGTAGAGTCTACCACTTCTGAAAAAGTGAATTAATACGGTTTTCCTGACAAAATTTTTACGTATTTCGTTCGTGTTTTAGTGCAAAAATTAATGATAGTTGAAAATTTCAAAACCGTCACGGATATCTATTTTAGGAAATTAGCTTTGCGTTACAGATTTCTACAAAAATTTAGTTTAAATGAAATCAAAAAATTTTTTATTTAAAATAGATATCAAATACCAGAATTGTGTTAGAAAATTAGAAACTGAGCAATTTTTCTCGTGCAATAAAAAACAATATTGAAGAAGAAATATATTGTAATTCTTCTGTGATTTTTCTTGTAGTCTTTAAAGATTTTATAGTTAGTAATGTTTGATACGAAGTAAATGCCCTATTTCGCATTAGAGACCCGTAAAGTATATTATTACAGTAGGCGGCAAGGGGAGGTAAGGGAGGTTTGCACGTGATATTAATAGCCAAGTAAAAGAGAAGATCGAGACTGGTTGTTACGCAGTGCACGTAGTTGCAAATGAGTGTAAAGATACACCGTTAAACAGCACTTTGCAACTCTGGTCATACGTTCCAAGCACCTATGCAAGTCGGGAAATTAAAGAATTTTTAACAATTTATCGATAAGAATTATTAAAATCCAATTGAAAATATGTTACGAACTTACGAACAGTATTTCGTTTTTATTCACTTAGAACTAGCTGCCCATAATCACAAGAGAGCTAAGAATAGGTTCAATTTTAAAAAGTTTAATTATTTGTGAAAAAAGAAAGTGTCTATTACCAATATGAATAATAAATTTCCCAAAAACACGAATAATTATTAGAATAAATGTTTATTACTTGTAGAATGAATATTTCCGGAAAACCATCCATTAATTTTAATCTGCAAAGATTTATTGTTGCGATATTATTCTTGGTGTTTTCTTTGATTGAATCAAAAGGCGAATGTGCATTTTCTTTTCTTTTTCTGAAACAAATTCTTATTTCATTGAATTTGACTTTAGTTTCAAAGTTAAACATTGAAAGAGTTCATATCTAGTGGATGAAACTCTAGAATTTATTAAAAATTCTCAAGAGTACCTAGAAGTAGTACACAGAGAGAAAAAGAAGCCTGAGGACAGTTAGAAAATTTTTATAAATTCTACAGTCCACAAAATCTCATGAATTCAAGAGTCTCTTGTGCCTCAAGAACCCTGCCTTGTTCAAACTTTTCCTTTATGAATTATGTAACGAATCTTCCATTAATCGACTATTCATCTGACAACTTTGCTCAGGATTTTGGTAATGGATCATTAATTTCTCTTTGGATTCCATAAAAAAGATTACAAGTTTTATAAGATCAGCAAAATTGAACAGACCATCGACCTTGATACAAAATCTTTTAAAATATTACTTTAATTTATGATAATTTAAAAAAATCTGTTGTACACTGCAAAAACATGGTGTCTTAAATTGGCCAAAAATGTCTTAAATTAAGATACTTTTGGTGTCTAAGACACGAAAAATGTCTTATTTTAAGACATTTTTGAACAATTTAAGACACCTGTTTTTGCAGTGTACGCCTTTAGAACTATGTCACCAGATTTATTCAAAAGTTTTGTGTGAGATCAATCTTTTTAATGATGAAAATTGTTGAAATGTAGCAATTTCAAGAAAAGCTGCATGACAGGGTATTTTAGTTACGTTGTTTAAAGTTTGTCTGATAATAAAGAAAATAAGTGTGTCTAACGACGTTGTATCGATGCACATTGAACCATATCTTACGTCATATCTCTTTTAAGCTGAAACTTAAGTGCCAGCTGCGGCTCTGGATTAACGCTAGTTGTAAAGCTCCTTACTTCCCGGTCTTCAAATAACCTATATGTTGCAGCCCTGATGGCAACGAGACCCCCAGAAGTTTTGCCATTTCGCCTATCCTTGCCGGATTTAATAAAAGCTCCCATAGTTGTTCTTCCAAGATGCAACTCCTCTCCCAGCAAGAAATTTTATATCCCACACTACAGACATTAATGTCGAGCGTATTTTACAGAAGTAAAAAGAAAAGACGAGACGACGACGTCAAGCAGGCCTGTCGTATCGCGACAGAAAAATACGGAAAAATTTAATCGAGAAATTTTCCTTGGATGAGAAAAGCAGAATGCATTATATTACTGTTGCATTTTATTGTAGCTCAAAACGTCAGAAGCGTCGGCTTTTTATTAAAGCATAAATATTTCCTTCGGTTCTAAAGAGTTGTGTACTTTGTATATCCAGCATCTGGTAAAATTTAAGATTTATATTTTTTAAGCGAATTTTTTAAGGAAATCTAAATTTCCAGGTTGGCAAATTTGATAATTTATTTTCAATTTATTATAATTTACTATTTTACATCATATATTCCGCATCACACATGCCGGATATTGACATTTCATATTGAAAATCGCACCAACCCAGATAAGGAGGCAGCACACACAATCCTTCATTATTTATTAGGTTATGAAAATTAAAAACATTGACGGGAAAAGGGACAGATACCAAGATCAAACTTAAAGACAGAAAGATAGGTAAGAAGGTTCTCCTGGACTGGAGCAGTCCACATTCCCTAATCCCATCATTTTGGAATTCACCATTTCACATCCCGGCACGTACACTGAAAAAAATGTTTAGTCACATCAACAAAAATTTGGTTGGTCAACCAAATTTTTAGTCATAATAACAAAAAATTTTTAATAACAAAAATCAACCAAATTTTGGTTGATAAGACTAAACATTTTTTTCAGTGTAAATCTTCAGCTGGGGTCATAGTATATGTAATAGCATTGTCCGATAACAGAGAAGTGAAGTGACGGGATTTGTAAAGAAGCATCCTACATTTTTTCTATTTAAAAATTTTACATTATATCTAAATATTAAGGGATCTTCGTTTAGCATCAAGATACGTCATATATCGCCACCCCTGATTTCCATAACCACAATTCCTCAACTCGACATCCCACATTCTAGTTCCACCCATTCTCCAAATCAACATTCAACATCACCCCACTTTCCATATTCCGTAATTTCACATATCGTCATTTTGAATCCCTCCATCAATCCATTTTAAACATTGTCTTTCCCTAACCCGCTATAGATGACACCCTTGATCAGAATCAAAATTTCACATTCTGGGTCCGGCTATACCCTCTTTCAGGTTCCTTCATTTTATAACACGCAATTCCACATCCTCCCTGCTGGATTGGATCATTCCACATACCATATCCCCTCATTTTAAAGGCCATAACATATTTTTGATATTTAAAATTTCTCTATTATATTTGAAGATAAATAGATCTCCGTTTAGCGTCAAATTACGCCATATATTGCTATTCCTGGTCCCCGTCAATAATATTCTACAATTCGACATCCCACATTCTGGATCTTACCATTTTCAAAATCTCCATTCTATATCATTCCACCTTCCAGTTCCCGTTATATAAAATCTCGTTATTCCCAAACCCTCCAGCAAAATTAATACAACAATTAATTGAAAGTTTTACTTTTCCCTACCCCGCTTAAAGTGACTTCCTCGATAATTCTGCATCATCCCACATTCTCTATCCTTCCAACAATTAACTCTACATCTTGTCTTTCTATATCTCGCTATAAGTGACAGCTTCGAATATTTTGCATCATCCCACATTCCCTATCCCTCCAACAATTAATACTACATCTTTTGATTCCTTATCCCGCTATAGATGATATATACATTCCCTATACCTCCAACAACTAATTTTACATCTTGTGATTCCTTATCCCGCTAAAAGTTACACCATCCATTATCATCCATCATTATCCCCCATTCCCTATCATTCCAATAATAAATTTTACATCTTGCCTTTCCCTATTCCGCTAAAAGTGACATCTTAAATCATTTTGCATTATCCTCGACCATTCTGCATTATCCCACATTTCTTATATCTCTAACAATTAATTTTGCGTCTTCTGATTCCTGATCCCGCTAAAAGAGTCGACATCGATCATTCTGCATTATCCCCCATTCCCTATCCCTTCAACAATAAATTTTACATCTTGCCCTATCCCGCTAAAAGTAACATCATCGATCATTGTGCATTATCCTTTATTACCTATGCCTCCAACAATTATTTTTACATCTTGTGATTCCTTGTCCCGCTAAGAGTGACATCGTCGATCATTCTGCATTATCCCACATTTCCAAACCCTCCAACAATTAATTTTACATCTTGTATTTCCATATCTCGCTATAAGTGACATCTTCGAATATTTTGCATCATCCCACATTCCCTATCCCTCCAACAATTAATTGTACATCTTTTGATTCCTTATCCCGCTATAGATGATTTATACATTGCCTATCCCTCCAACAATTAATTCTACATCTTTTGATTCCTTATCCCCCTATAGATGATATCTACATTCCCTATACCTCAAACAACTAATTTTACATCTTGTGATTCCTTGTCCCGCTAAAAGTTACATCTTCGATTATTTTGCATTATCCGACATTACCTATCCCTCCAACCAATAATTTTACATCTTTTGATTCCTTATCCCGCTATAGGTGATATCATCAATCATTCTGCATTATCCCTTATTCCCTATCCATCCAACAATTAATTTTACATCTTGTGATTCCTTACCCAGCTAAAAGTGACATCCTCGATTATTTTGCATCATCCCACATTCCCTGTCCCTCCAACAATTAATTCTACATCTTTTAATTCTTTATCCCGCTATAGGTGGTTCCATCGATGATTCTGCATTAACCCACATTTCTTATATCTCCTACAATTAATTTTGCATCTTCTTATTCCTTATCCCCCTAAAATTGTCGACATCGATCATTCTGCATTATCCCCCATTCCCTATCCCTTCAACAATTAATTTTACATCTTGCCATATCCCGCTAAAAGTGACATCATCGACCTTTGTGCATTATTCTTTATTGCCTATGCCTCCAACAATTAATTTTACATCTTATAATTTCTTATCCCGCTAAAAGTGAAATCCTCGGTTATTTTGAATCATCACACAGTCCCTATCCCTCTAACAAAAAAATGTATACCTTACCTTTCCCTATCCCGCTAAAAGTCACATCCTCGATCATTATCCCTCATTCCCTATCCCTCCAACAATTAATACTACATCTTCTAATTTCTTATTCCGCTATAGGTGATTATCCGATTAATTTTAATCACGCATTAATGACGCATCTTGTGATTCCTTATCCCGCTAAGAGTGTCATCCTCGATCATTCTGCCTTATCCCACATTTCCAAACCCTCCAACAATTATTTCTACATCTTGCCTTTCCCTATCTCGCTATAAGTGACATTCTAGATTATTGTGCATCATCCCTCATTTCCTATCCCTCCCACCGAAAATGTTACATGTTACCTTTCCCTAACCCGCTAAAATTGACATTATCGATCATTTTGTATAATCTCTCATTCCCTATCCCTCTAACAATTAATTTTACATCTTGCCTTTCCCTATCCCGCTAAAAGTGACATCCTGGATTATTTTGTATTACCCATTATTCCATATCCCTCTAAAAATAGATTCTATGTCTTTTAATTCTTTATTTGCTATAGGTGATTTCAACGATCATTCTGCATTATCCCATATTCCCTATATCTTTAACAATTAATTTTGCATTTTGTGATTCCTTATCCCGCTAAAAGTGACATCATCGATCATTCTGTATAATTCCTTATTCTTTATCCCGCTAAAAGTTACATCCTCGATTATTTTGCATTATCCAACATTCTCTATCCCTCCAACAATCAATTTTACATATTTTATTTTCTTATCCCGCTATAGGTGATATCTTTCGATTTAAATAAAATTCCCACATCCAGGATCCCACTATCTTCGTTTCCATGTTCCTCCATTTATTTTTTTTTTTATTTTTTTTATTTATTAAATACAAAGTTCTTAGGGCAAGGTGCCCTTATTAGAACAGGTTGAGTACATAATATCATATAACTGTCTATGGTCTTGATTAAGAAAAAAGAAGAAAAAACAAATAAGATATATCTTAAAAATAATCAGTGTCTCTGTAATAACGCAGTTTACAATAACCAAGTATAAAATTAAATTAAATAAAAGCACCTAATGCTGGTTACCAATAAGTTACTTCAAAAATAACGCTCTCTAAATTAGTAAGAAATTTAAAAAATAAACGTTTAAAGGTATTCGCTGAACTGGCATCTCTAATATTTGACGGAATTTTATTCCAAAGTCTTGAGCCCCTTACAATGAACGACCGCTGAAACTTGCAGGTACGATGAGCTGGAATCTTAAGAACAGAATATCTCACGCGGAGTCTATTCATTATCGACTCATTTTCATTCCTAAACTCAAATAAATTAAATAAATATGTAGGAATTTCATGTTGAAAAAGAGAAAATAGGAAATTTCCCATAAAAAACTGTCTTCTTTTAGCGACGTTAAGCATCCCCGCTTTTACTCTATATTGGGTAATGTGTTCCCATTTTTTTAGATTGAAAATGAATCTAATACACGCATTCAGTGATTTCTCCAATCTATTGTTGAGCTCGTCAGTTATGTCATCATACACAACACACCCATAATCGAAAAGTGGCAAAATTAGACTCTTGACTAACAGCGCCCTGGTTGACGTAGAAAAGCTTTGTCTATTTCTAAACAGTTGTCTAAGATTAATGTACGTTTTACGACAAATCCCACTCACATGATCTCTCCAAGATAGCTCTCCACCTGTTTTGGACCTTTTCACATTCCCTATCTCGTAATTTTTCAATTCATTATTTCATATCCTAGTAAGCTAAAGGCTGTTACTCAATTTTATAATTGCATTGAATCTATATTACAATATATATTCTAATAATTCTCTAATGTACTATCTAATATGCTCTACATCCAAATTTTCTTATTTATAAGCTCGTACATTAAATTATGTACTTATTGCTTTGTTCCTTGGAGAGCCATGAAGCCCTAGTAACCTATAAATATAAATAAATAAATAATCATTTGGGATGGAAGTATATGCAAGTGCATTTTTTGAGATAATTGAATTGAAGTGACGGAATTTGCAATTAAGTATCCCATATTTTTATTATTTAAAATTTTACATTATATTTAAAGATTAAGAGATCTCTGCTTAGAGTCAAAAAATAATCATTAGCATGGTGTATTGATCTAATGATACCAAAGTAAAAAATCTATTGAACTTGAATTAAAACAACAAAAACGTTTAAAATCCTAATAAAAATTATGTTTAAAAGGAACCCTAAGACAATCTTCGGAAAAAAACTAGGACTATTAAGATATTTAGATTATTTGTGATGAAAATAAACAATTAATTTAAGATGCTATTTTCCAGCGAATCAATTTAATTTGAGGGAGAACGAAGAATTCATTTGACAGGAACCGTGACGGTAATCAGGGTCATCCGGTGAGTGAGGGAATTAGGGAGTCAGAGTTTCGTGTAACACGATTCGTCGACTCGTCTCTTCGAATTCGACTCGGTGGCCTGGTTGGTCACGCGTAAGCGTAACGTAATCGCGATGCGTTTCGTACAATGCAGAATTAGTTGGTCGACTCACCACATTGTTATTCCTAGCAACTAGTCCGATGAATTGGTTCGTATGATCGTAGTAGCTTTGTCTGCTTTGAAATGCAATCCATTTGCAAAAAATGCCCACAAATATACAAACCTAAGTTTAAATAATTATTCGAAATTAATAGTTACTAATTTGAAATTGCAAATAAATATTTAAATGAATGTATTAAATATATTAATGACATATTTATCAATTGGAATTAGTAACAAAAATCTTAGCCCCTACCGAAATAATTGTATTAATTTAAAAGTAGTTACAAATTATTCACATTATAATTGTTGTAAACTCAAGCTTAGGATAAGAAATTGAAAATTTACATTGAATAAAAAAGTGATAAAGATTTTTCATAAAAATTTCAAACTTTAAATGCAAGAAATAAAATATGTAATTTTACTCAAGCATTCCAATTTGCAATATTAATTTGCTAAAGATAGTTCAAAGATCAATTTTTTAAATAAATATATTTTTCCATCATTCGCACATCCCTCCTGTAATTTAAATGAAGATAATCAGATAAATTAAAGTGAAAGGTTTAATTTTAGTTCCGTGAGTTTCTACGGAAACCGGATGTCTCCGATTAACCTTCTGGAGTCGGGAATTTTATGGTGGCAGATCGATAATTGTCTGCAGTTAAAGTAAAGATATGTCTAGCATAATTTTAAACTTAGTGCAACTGGCATAATTTCAACTAAAATGCCACTCAAGTTTCTGCTAAATTAAAACTTTCTGGAAAGTTTTAACTCCTTATAAGGATTCTGCGTTATCAGTATATTAGACTTGAAAAAATTATCTTTTAACAAGCTTTCTCTAAATATTAATCTTACTGGTGTATTGTAAATTTTATTAAGAGTTTCAGTTTTAAATTTTGTTTTTTCTATAATAATAATTACTCGCAATATAAAAATAATTCACAAAAAAATTATATTTGTTTTAAACTCACAATGTACGTTCTCAGACGGGACATCTAGTGGCTTACCTGAAACAAAAAATAAATTCATGAAAAAAATTACAAACATTAAGTCCTTAAGATTTAAATATTATGCCTTTCATAATGTGTTTCAAATATGTTGTGTAGGAATATTGTTTATTGCTAATTTTCGAATTTAGTTTAATTTATGCTCGACAAACCTTAAAATTATTCTATAAACTTGATCCTTGTAATTTTCGTTTGAGCACGTTCCAAAAAGGTTAGTTTAGTCTGAAGGAGATTAATAATTTAAAGATTTATAATTTTTTTAAGTTTTACAATTCTGTTTACTACATTTATGTTAAAAGCAATTCTCTTTGAGAAATATCTATAAATCGTCATTTAGCCTCCGCCAGTTTTTACTCTTGCTTACATTTCCTTATTAACACCACCTATACGACTCAAATTCTCCTTCTTTTCCAAATATTCTCTGAGAGAAACTCCGCCAAGTTTCGAACCATTGTAAAATGTTAGAAATTCATGAACCTTTGAAGGGAACAGTTCGGTTCTCGATAAGGACATCTGTTCGCGATTATGATTCCGGCAAAGTGAAAAATATACAAGTTTTAAAAGTTTTAAATTACAGTTCTCCATTTATTCAAACAAACCTCCTCTTGGTAATTGCTTAATAATTAATTATCAAGTAACCTCAAGTTAAACCAAAAACTAAGGAAAAAACAAAATATTTATGTCTCAAATCTTATATCTTAAATATTTAGTTTAAAATATAATTAACTTTTTTGTTGGTAACATTATGATTTTACATTCTGTATAGTTACAATCAACTGCAAATTTTACTGTCTTTACTAATTTTATTAATTTTTTAGTCTCATTTTCACGTTTGTCATTGGTATAAAACTTTACTGTGTTTTTTACTGATTTTTTTAGTATGAGCATTAAATGTCGATGTGCACCGAGAAGCATAAGTATCTCTATTTCATGATACAAAGTTTATGATTACAGATCTGGTCACTGTGAATACGGAATTATTCTCATAATTTTAATATTCTTTGTTGGCGTTATTTTTTTATTAGATAACATTTTTTCTCCCGTTCTATTCTTGGTATGCATTAATTTGTCCTTTCCATCTGTGGACTTTACCTTTTCGAAAGGGGGAGTACTCATTCCCTTGAAACAGGACAGACTGCTCTCGAGACGAAACCCTCTTTGCGCAGCTTCCTTTTGACAAGTACTAGAATTAAAAGAGAATGACTGGGGTTGCGTTTGTCTGGATCCCGATTTTTGAAAGATGTGTTCCTTCAACAAATATTTTCAATTTGGCTCTCAAGCTGGAAGTGAAAAAAGCTTCTCCCTCTTTCGAAATATAAGCCCACAAGCCTCCGGCAATTTGGCAAGATAATAATAGCGATCGAGTAGCGACATCCTTTCCTTAAGCAAACTGTGGTCTCGTGACCAGGTTTAAAAGGACGTAATTAAAAAAAGGAATGATTAAATTTTAAAGTCTTGTTAGAAATTTTTCATATTTATTTTATTTTTATTTGTCTACTTTATATTTTCGTTTACTGCATTTTATCAACTAACATTATTCTCGGTTCTTTATACTTCATTTTATTGAATACTAACTTTTTTCTGACTTCGTTTCATCCAAAAGCATTTCAGGATGTTCTAGAGACCCCATTCTTTTACTTTTTTCTCGACAAGCGTTATTAGATCCAAGCAAGAGAAATGCAATAATGCTTACGCTTGATCGAGCAAATAATAATAGACTACAACAACTTCGCTAAATTTACCGTTCTCCGATAGAATAATTAATTATCTTTCGTGCTTTAACGAAAACCAGTCTTTACGTCGACCTTTCAGCTTGAAAGTCTCTCCTCAAGAAGAACAAGGAAGGGTTTAAAAGAAAAAAGTTCGGAGGGAAAAGTGGAAAGGGAAAATTGGTGACGCTTCCAATTCTATAAGAGGGAGAAAGAGGCGACCAATAGAAGAAAATAAGAAAGGGTAAGATTCTGGAAAATAGACCAGAATGAACAGTTGATTTACTGTAAGAGCCTCAACTTGTCTGTCTCTACTTAAGATCTACAACTTGGCAGTAATGTGGCACGCTCATAGACCAAAAAAGCATCACGGAACATTTCTCTCGCTGTTTATCATAAACGGTACAAGTACTTGTGTTCGTGCACTTCTCTGCAATATAATGAGTACGCCAGTTCTCATGCGTACTTTTAAAGGTCCTCTAGCAAACCCTCCAACAGCAGAACATAAATTGATTTTTATGGATTTGAATTTAATTTTGGTTTTAATTAAATTAAATTTGAGTTTAAATTGGAACACGAGCAAACATTGGTAATGATGCTCTTGTTTCTAAAAAAAAAAGAATCGGTCAATGAAAATAAAAAAAAATGTTATGTACTTTCGCTTAGAACTCGACATTTTCTGAATAAATAATTTTCTCACAGTTTGCGTGTTGATTCAATTTAATATCCAACAAATGTTATCTGAGTTTCGTTTCGGTTCCGAAAGACAAAATCCTATCGCTTTATATTCATGTTATGTATTCTGTATATCAGAAATATTTACCAACGACGGAATTACGCATCTGTTCATGCAGAAGTCATATTAAGTATATTTAATGCCATTGTGTATAATTCAGACTTCGTAAGAATCGCAAAGAGGATAATCAATTTTATTTTGCTATTGTTAAAATTTTAATAGTTTTAAATGATGAATGGAAAAACTGATCTACCATCAAAAGTTATGGGAAAGCTTGGCTGTACGTAAACCAGTGAGTAAAAAAGCTCTCACTAATGGCTTCTGAATCTTGTTACATGCAGAGTTTGCCAGGTAGTTTTCTCAACGAAGACTGTTTTGTGATGACGCTCACTTTGTTTCCCTTCATGGTCGTAAGTCGGTCGCTCGACCACCAACGTTTTTCAAGTCCTTGATAACCCAAGAGGATATCTACTTCCTCTACAGTTCGCCTGGTTCAACGATGCATAAGGAGAAGAGGGAGCCTCCGGCTACTCGGCACCACCTTCTTGCAATCGGTAGGGTATCTATACAACGAAGAGACCATACTGGCCTCGTTATTTCCATTATTTCGCTTGCCAGTGGATCATACATCGTGCATCTTCCCCGTACATCCTCTCGACGTTTTTCTCTCGACTTACAATCGAAGGCGAGTCCATGCCGCCGGCAAAACGACCAGCGTGCTTCGTTTCAAACATTACTTCTCTCCAATGAATAACGGTACTACACTTATACTATAATATCAAATTATTGAAATTACGCACAAAATTGAACCTATTATTAAAGCAAACTTTTTACATTTGTACAAAAACAATATACTGAGAACATACTTTCCAAACAGATATTATATTAAGGTATCTCCAAGAAATTAAATTTTCAGATAACTAAAAAAGAATTATCATACAATTACTAGGTGGTTTATCTAATAGTGTATTCCCTAAATCTCAATCCGTAAAATTTTTGTTAATTTGGTCAGTACTTTGAATTTTTACTGAGAATCAACGACGTCCACTGAAGAAACAGTGAACATGCAGTTCGCTTCTTCGAAAAACATTTTGATAAAGATTTTGTATTTGCAACATTTGTAAGGATAAAATATCACGTAAGTAGTAAGTACTGTGGCAAGGAAACATTTTACCTCGTACAATGTAAGTCCCGTCCTTAGAAGAGTGCCAGAAGCAGAACACGAAGTCGACGGTGGTTGTTTACCACCTGTCAAAACAGTGGCAGACGGCTGAGATACAGGGAAGGCGGACGAGGCGACCACCTCGCCGCGCGACAGAGTTCGGTCGCTCGCGGTTGCTACGTAACTGCGTTAAAATCTGAAGTAACTTTGAAGTTGGAACGATGCGATTGTGTCCGCGGCTTGTTGCGTCAGGGAGTGATTGTGTGTAGACAATTTTTGTCTTGACGACGACGCTTTTAGGCTGCCGCTATTCCAGTTCTGGTGGGCGTTGAATGCACTTTGGAATTAGAGACACTTTGGTTGTCAAATTGATTATATTATATATTATATTAAAAATTACTCAACTTGGCGCTAGGGAATTATTTTTGTATTGTTTATTTGTTTTCAGTAAAATTAAAATTAAAATTTTTTTAAACATTGAAGGGATCCAATATTTATGACAAAAATAATTTAATTTGAATTTTAAATAATATGACAAATCTCTTCATTACCTGGGCGCCAAGAAGTGTTAAGGGCGTGGGGACTGACGAGGGGAGGGAGTAATTTCCCATTTATTAAAGTTTCTTCCGCACCCATCGTTCTCACAATCGTTTCCTGGCGATGAATCCGAAATCGTCACAACTTTGTGTGTCGCCGGCAACACGAAGGTTCATATTTTTATTTTAATAATTTATTTCGTTTGTGTTTTTGTTAGTGTATTTGTGTTAATTATATTTATTTTATTCTTCCTTAATTAGTGTGGCGATTTTTTATTAAATATGACGATTTCGAAGAAAGAGAGGACGATGGGTTGGAGTTTGGGACCAGATAAGAGTGAAATATACAGACGATTTCGAACCAGTACCCATGATTGAATTAAAAGTGGTCCACGATAAAATAAATGGTACTGCGTCGCAAAAGTCAGCTCGTCGGTCACCACGCTATTCAGCAATAATCGCCTAAGTCCTCCAAGAAAATGCTAGAAATGCCGGAGCGATAAGTTTTATATTTTATCAATGTTTTTTCTTATTTTGTCTTGTTTTTGTTGTCCAATTTATTTATTTATATGTACATGTATTTATTTCTTCAATTTCATTCATGATTGCTTTTAATTTTGAATTTATTTACCTGTGATGTTCAACGATCGTTGTATGTAAAAGTATGTGTGTGTCGGGTTATTTTACATTAAGTTTATTTATTGACGTCGAATGTTTCTTTGTTATTTTAATTTTTGACAATATAATTTTATAAATTGACGATAACTCCCGACTATTCTTTTATTTTAATTTACATTTTCGTGTCTTAAATTGATTTATTTTTATATTTAATAATTTTTAATAATTTCTTTTTTCAATTTTATATTAAATTAAATGTGCGATTTTAAAGATAGTTTTAATAGCTTTTAATCGTTACAACATTAAACATATTATAGAAAAAATGTGTCATAGTATAATAGTTATTTGTGAATTTGGGGGCATCGACGCTTTTCGTAACAGGGCAGAATTTTTTTAGTTAGTCAGTTATGAGCTGTTGAATAAATATAATAGTACCTATAATTTACACCACATTCTAAGAACGGTTGATGTATTTTATTAAAGGTATGTGAATTAGTAGTGTCAAATCGAATATTTAAGTTAAAGTAAGAGTAAATTGTTTAATTTTTTAGTGTGGTGTTTGTTTTCTGGTTTATTGACCTTCATATCAAATTTAATGGAGTCACAACCATGGAGTTGATGAATTCAGGATCACGAATCCATTTCTGGAGATGATCGTTTGATGATCGAAAGTTTTGTGGCTGAGGTACAGATTCTAAATGATCCCCGAGAATCCTGCTAAGACAGAAAGTATAAAAACTTCGTTGAAGATCATCACTAACGTATCTTCTCCAATTTCTGGATAAATTAATTTTTTTAACACAATTTTTCTTTAGTATATTTTTATTGTTGCTCATAATTGATCTAATTGATCGGTTTTATTATTTTTTATATTTTGAATTTTTGTAATTGTCGCAATATTTATTTTATTTATATTGCTATTTTGACTGTCATTGAAATTATGATAATTGTCTTCTATTATATAGATAATATATTCTCGTACTTTGTTAAAAACATATTCTCATCCTGAATCGTGCTGTTATTATTTATTGATATTTTTATGTATAAAATGCGTATATGTTTGCAGCATGACTAAGTTATGTTATTATTGAATATTTATTTTGCTAATTAAGGTATTTCTCTTCTGAATGACAGGGTCAAATCGATACTATTATGAAAACACGTTTTACGTAATAAATATACAATATTTATTTCTTATGCATATTATTTAGTGTTCTTTATTGTTTTCTCTAAACAATAAGCTTACTTTTGATTATTATTGTCTGATTTAAGGGGTAAATATAGTAACATTTCACTTTCCTTATTTTTTCAAAAACTCTTTTTCTATGCGATTTTTTAAAAATGTTTCAATTTTAATTACTAATGGCTTATTTTATTAAGAAAAAGGTTCCCTACAAATTCACCGTTTAAAATTTTCAGAAGAGTTTATAGTTTTTTAAATATAAATAATTGTTTATAAAAAAAGAACTTTTTTTACATATTTTTTTGTAAACAAATATTTTTATTTAAAAAAATTTAAACTTTTTTGAAAATTTTGAACGGTGAATTTGTAGAGAGTCTTTTTCTTAATAAAATAAGTCATTAATAATTGAAATTGAAACATTTTTAAAAAATCGCTTAGAAAAGAGTTTTTGAAAAAATAATGAAAGTTAAATGTTACTATATTTACCCCTTAAATCAGACAATAATAATCAACAGTAAGCTTATTGTTTAGAGAAAACACTAAAGAACACTAAATAATATGCATAAGAAATAAATGTTGCATATTTTTTACGTAAAACGTGTTTTCATAATAGCATCGATTTGACCCTGTCATCCAGAAGAGAAATACCTTAAATTATATGGATGGAAATTTACTATTTTAATCTCAAATCCTTTTTAATTATTTATTAGAGTCTTCTTAAATTTGAAAAATAAATTTATGTACAAATATAAACACGAAATTTGTTACAACACATGGACCCTAAATGACACTTTATAGTACGAGTATGTATTGTAATCCGATAAAGTATATAATGGGTGAAGTATAAACAACCTTCAAAGAAAAATAGTAATCACAATAAATTACACCTAATAGAAACACGATTGAATAAAAATAAATATAATAAATACAATAATGATTATATTTTCTATTAATACAAAATTATATTTCTAGCAAAATTACGCAATGGTACTCAAATCAGTGAATTAACGTTTCACTGAACGAAACAGTGAATTAATTTTTCACTGATTGAAACAGAAAAATTTTACTGAATCTTAGTGGTATACTTATAGCTATTTCAATCAGTGATTATACGCTAACAATCAGTAAGATTTCGCTGCTTCAGATTTAGAGAGTAAAACTATAAACTAGTGCGAGACTGATCAGTTTCACAAAAGTTTTCCTCATTTTAGTCTGTTAGATTTGAATATTATCACGTTTATCGGCTCAGAAATCGGTTTTAAATCGAAAGTGCAAGTTAGATGATTGGCTCAAGTTTAGAATTTATTGCGAATGCCAACCCACTTGCTTTTCCGCTTCCTTCAGTTCCAGTCAGACAGACGTAACTTGCGAAACTCGTGCGTAGAGAGAAATGGCTCGAGGCTGAGGTAAATTTATGAAATTCAAATTATCGTTATTATTAGGAGTTTATGGCAGACATTAATGTGAAAATATACAATATCAACAGTGGGAGTGTCATAGCTCTGTTTTACGATTAATGCAAAAATTAATAATAATGTTTTATAATTTAATCTTTTTAAAACATAAATTTTTATAATTTAAAAAAAAAATTTTTTAATGCATTTTTAATGAATGGATTATTATAAGCTTTTTGAGTTTATTCTAGACTCCGGATGTTGTGGTTCGTTAGTTGTAATTGGATCTTTGCATTTCGAGTGTTTTGTTAAAACTCTCAATAAACAAGGTTTACCTTATTGGCAAAGGAATATAGAAGGCAATTTTTCGGTTATTACGGTACGAGACTAGAGCTCAATTATTTGATGGTAAATGGATCCATTTGACTGGATACGATGTTGTTAAGCGGTTGTATTGGCTCGTTAAACATGTATATTTTTACCGCAACCACAGCGTGTATATTTTATGTTTCTTTTTCTCTTTTTCTATATAGATGTTACAGTTTCAAAGCTTTCCCAAATTGTTTGCTTTCAATTGCTTTTTTTTTGATTTGGAAAACACCAGTTTTCATTAAATGCAGAACATTCCACGAAATTTGTATTTCAGGATTTTTTTTATTTAAAACGTACGGAAGTAGATAAATGTAAATGTCGATCATACATAGTCGAAAATATTTGTGTACTTTAAAACGCAGCAAATATTTGTCGCCACCAAATCGATAAAATTATTTTTTAACTGGGAAATTTTTTTTTAAATTAATTAAACAAATCTTTAGTTCTAAAATTTGTAGCTGATTTGACAAAACGAAAGAGATGATCAAGTGACAGTCGATATATGAATGTCGGTCGATAATCCGGTGATGCCAAACATTCTCACGGCGCTAGTGTCTCCACTGACCGAACATGCGACGAACATTGCTCTTCACAATGAGTAGACGAGGTTCATTTTATGGACAACGTTTGAAAGGCGGTAAGTTCCTTAATCAAAATTTGACTAATTAGTGGTGTCGGGTTTCCAACAATACAATTAAATTTAGTTATAAGCGTTATTTGTGAAGCCATGTGTATTTTATGTTTTGATTGTTTCAACAAATGTACGTGAATATCAATGAAATTTAATAAACAATTAAATGTATTCTAGAATAGAAGTTTAAGGAAAAGTGTTGTATCAAATGTTCCAACAAATTCAAATTTAGTTGTTGATCCTTTATTGTGTTAAATTAGAATAATAAACATTACATATAAACGAGTTGCTGTGTTTTCCTTTTTTCATCAAGGTCCAAAGGTGAAAAATAATTATGAATTTCTCGAAAACACGAAAGTTGTTCCAGATTTTTAAAGTCGCCTGCCTCTGTTTTATATGGTTGATATGTTTTCGTAGGGTAATAATAATTAATTAACGCGATGCAAAACTGGTGGTCAATTAAAGGCTCGTGAAGTTTTTATTGGCTCGTGCCAAACGATGAAAACAGTAAATGGTAATTGCAATGTCGGATGCTACAAACGCGATGATTTTATAAATTTACCTTTTGCTTCGTTCGGACGGATAATTATGTTGCGATAAAGTTTATACAGGAAAACACCACTGTTGAGCAAGTCGAGCAAGCGTATAATAAGAGCAGAATGTTCAAAGTAAACTTTACTTACAGGACGCCAGAAAACATGACAAAATAATTAACAAAGTTTGCGAAAAAACACAGGAGTAGAAGCCCATGATCTCTTTTTACATAAACTAGAATAAAGCACTAAACACCTCTCAGATTACGCATAACTTTATGTTCTGCAATTTGTAATCTGATACATAAAAGAAAATATTATTTTGTATTCTACTTGTTCTAAAAAAATAAGGGGCTTACTTTAACCGTACGCATTGTTCCGATTCGAAAAATTTAATCTTAATGATAATAAATAAAAAATGTGAAATTTTATCGAAGTATTTTTAAACTTTGAGAAAAACTTTCTGAATGATAAAGGAAAAATTGTGTCGTGAGAAGTTTTCACAGCATGGAAATTCCCACGATAACTTTTGAACCTGAAGTTTGTAAAACGTAAATTTTTAATAAGATTTAAACATTGTGTACTTCATTCATCTTTTTTTAAACCTTCTAAACCAGCAATATATTTTTTCAGGCAATTTAAAATTCTGCTAATATTTTAATGCAGATGATTGCAATTTCAACTTAAAGAGCCAGAAATCATACATACAGATCTCTGGGGTAAATAATATTAGCAAACTATTTTTGATTCTAAAATTTGAATATGAAACAGTATATGAAAATAACTTTTAGTCATTCGAGGATTTTATTGAAAGATTTTTAGTAACCTTATTAAAATATCATATTAATATACTTTGCTCTAAGAATTTGAAAATCAAAAGGAATAATAAAGTACCACTTACCATGAAATTTCATTTTATGCAGCATAACTCATTATAATTTAATTTTTTTTCTTTGTCAAACAGATTTATTTTTTGTGGTGATAGAAATTTTTTTGAAAATCTTGCTCATGGATGGATATTATTTTATAAACACCAGACTCCAAAAGTGAACCTGAGAGTTTCTGGTTACACAAAAACAACTTTTGCGGTGAATTCTTGAACTCTGTAAATACTCGACATTTTAGCCAACTCCGAAAATTTCCTGGTAAAAGATCAACATCTTTCTCGAGAAACTCTTGCACCAGGAAATTATTTGTAAGTAATTCTATTTGATGTTCCTGAATGTTTTTAGGAAATTTTACGACATATGTATAACTTAAAATGTATTGGGTGAGGGAGGGAAAATTGTTTTTCTTCCCTATAATGGCGTCAAAAAAGAATTTATTTCACAAGAAAGTAATTTACATAAAATAAAAATTGTAATCTCTAAATTGCTTTCAACCAATTTCATCTTAACGAATCGATTACAAATGCAATAAGGAAAGCTGCTAAAAGAGAAAAATTGAATAAGATTTGCGTGCTCTATGTTATTTTGAACACAATTTTACAGTTTCAAACGACTGTGAGACGGAACAACCAGCTTTCCTGATAAAATAATACGTATCGTACATAGTAAATAAAAGCATAAGTACCACTTCCCAAGACATTGTCGAAAGTACAGTTACATATAATTATAAAATAAAGATTCGTGAATATGTGTTTGTAACTGTAAACTAGTAAAAATCAAAATAACTGGTGAGAATGTTTTTTAAAGTTAATGAAAACAGCCTTCCAGGCCTTGAACCTACTTGTTAAAAGTGAGCAAGAGGAAAAGAGAAGGCAGCAGTGTGGTTTAAAGAGAAAATGGACGAGGGCAAACTAGTAAGCATAGTCGAGGGCGGACGAGAAAGAATGCAAGTGAATTGCCAAGGAATGCAAGTGGGCGAGAGACGAGAAGAGAGTGACCTGTACTATCCAATAAACTAGCTCCTTTTAAACTTTTCTTCAACATAAGTGGCACTATTCCAAATTAGTAATGTAGTTTCTAAGCTAAAAGTACACTTAAAAAACTTTTCTAGGACAACAGAAGGGTCTATTTGCATATACACATGTGATAGTTTCTATTGTTGACATTCTTCTTCCATTTATTCAGAAAATTTTTTATTTACAGAAAGCTAAAAAAATTGAGAAAGAATCTTGAGTATAAATATTCTCACAAATTTTTTAAAGTGATGATATTTGGAGATTTAAAAGTTCTGTAATTGTCGTAATTCGTAATTAACTAACAAGAAAAGGTAACAATGTTCCAGGAGCTATCTGCACGAAAGAAACATGAGAAACAAGGAACGTGAGGTTCGATTCTTCTTCTAGGTACTATGACGAGGTAAAATTTTTCCTCGCACAATTTTTTTCGGATGAACCTAAAAACATAAATTTACACTAGTCTGGAATCAATTTTCGCACTGTTGTACAGTCAAATTGTCGAATTATCCTAGCGCAGAGTCTCGGATGTGCGTCCTGTCCTTACAAGAGTTCCAGGACCAGAAGACGAGGTCGGCGGTCATTGTTTACCACCTGTCAAAACAGAGTGGCAACCAATCGAAATGCAGGGATGGGCGGACGAGACCCATACCTCATGGAGTAGCAGAGATCGGTCACTCGCTGTCATTAAGTAACAGCGGTAAATCTTGGCGCAACTGTGGTTTTAAACAATAGTGTTATGAAATTGTTGTACCAGAGGCGATTGTGTGTTAAATTTTAGAACTGGACGACGAGGCATTCTCACTGTCGTCATTCTAAACTCGTGAGTTCGAATTATTGGTCGTGTTCCTTTAATAAAAGTGTTAAAAACTAAAAAAAATGTAACTGATTATTGCTGACGGGGTTTTTTCGTGCCCTCCCAGGTGAGCTTCAATAATTGACTTTAGTTTTTATTTGATAGAGTCGATCTCCAAAAATAAACAGTAAAATTTGAGTCAGTGTTCAGAGAGTACCCATTGTAAAATGGCCGTGCGATTTTGCCGGCTATTTTAAAACTTTGTAATCTTTTTGAGATTGGTAAAATCTAATAAATATGTTCTTCTGTGATTCAATTTAAAATCGTGGTTTGTTGCTGCTCCTTATCCCCCACTCTCCGGAAAACTGGTTAGTCGTGGCTTCTTAGTTTAGATTTTATTTTAATAAATAGAATAATTTGATTAATTTTATTAGTCTATTGCTTTTGTAATTTTGCATATTTATTCATTAATAAAATAACTTAGCCCTAGGGTTTTATTTATTTGTTTTGACTAACGTTAATTTTAAATCAAAAACATTAAGCCCTTTTTTATGATAGGGACTCCTAAATATGATACTTTACGCTAGTATCGTATTTAAATTGAAATGATGCAATTTTTATATTCATAATCCCGTTGCTGATTTCACCAAAATACAAATTTTTGGAAATCGGCCTAACATAACGCAAAAATAAAAACATAAACAATTTATTATTTTTTAAAACCACATGCTGAGAGATTTTTACGACGTAATAGAAATGATCGTAAGTGCTTTATAGAGAATATTCTGTAAAAATTGAGAAAAATGTAGTTTTATGAATGAATCTATACGTTGTGTAATATAAAAGAATGGAAGAAGGGAATATGATGAAGTGAAGAGAAGGATACGTGGTCTCGAGTACTGCTACGGATGGACAGAGACATCGCTGCAAGGTTAAACGGGTGAACTCTGAGGGGACCTTTGCGGGTCAAATGCCTAAATTGCCGCGTCACAGTCCGTAAGACAGCAACGTCATTTATCCGAGCGTAGCCAAATGGAATCCTATCCTGTCGTGAAATAAATGCGAAATCACCATGTCTCACATGCAAATGTTACGAAATGTTTCCTGTCTTGGGGAAAAAAGCTAGGGTTTCACAAAATGAGAATTTAATTCTGATGTATATTTAAAAATTAGAATTTTTTTTTTTTAAATTAACCAAAGGATTCAAATTTGGGTCTTTCTTATACAATTCCACTTATTGAGTTTTAATACTCGTCAGTTACACTTAAAATTACTTCAATAGTTTGTTTTTTCTTAAGGGGCAGACCTAGTTGGGACTTCCGGAAAAAGATCTTATTTAGGATTTTTTTGACACACATTAAAATGATGAATATAACAAATGTTTTTACAAGTGAAAGATATGCATTTGAAGAATATATTATTATTTTTTAAAACTGAATATTGCGAAATACGTTGGATACATAAAATTCGCGAGGGTCTAAAGGAAAAAAGGGTTTGCCGTGATCACATGGATCATGTGAAATTGAAATAAAAAGAAGGGATGATTAGTTAGGGATATAATCTTTCGGATGGACAAAGGGATTTGAACAATTTTGATTTTTCGAAAAATAGCGATTGTTGAAATTTAAAGTTGTTTATTCGACTAAAATATCACTGACATTTTCGGCTATAGAAAAAAATAATTACCAAAAAATAAAATCCTTCATTTATCCGAAGGACCATTATAGATAGTATAAGTGATAACAATTTCAAACTGATCAGTAATGCCGTTCAGATGATACAGTGATCACTAACTTCAAAAACATGGATTCGAGAAAATCGTGTTTAAAGTTTTAAATACGATTTGCATGCAGATAAAAATTTATTTTGGAACTTACATTGAATAGTTTATTCCATTTATACGTGTGCACTAGACTGGTCGTTAAAAACCGACTTTTCACATTTTGATGTTCGCCGGACATTAAATTGTTGTAAATTGAAAAAAAAGAGTCACGTATTTTTTAAAATTTTTTTTTAATATTTGATGACAGCGCCCCGACCTTCAAATTTTACTTTTATTTTGCATAAGAAAAAAATATTTTTTTGTAGATTCACTGTAAAATTGACAAAATCAATATTTTTTAACGGGATTACTCTGGTTCTCTTGAGAATTGTTCGTAGAATGATATTCA
Source organism: Ganaspis brasiliensis (assembly GCA_037103525.1). Classification (NCBI taxonomy): domain Eukaryota; kingdom Metazoa; phylum Arthropoda; class Insecta; order Hymenoptera; family Figitidae; genus Ganaspis; species Ganaspis brasiliensis. The sequence continues at coordinate 604,528 of JAZKLR010000369.1, read as the reverse complement.
ATTATTTATTTGTAACTTTTTTCATATTAACTAGGTATTTTTTATGTGACCCCAAAAATACCCCATAAAATGCAAAATTACAAAAAAAAGCAAGTAAAAAATATTTTTACTATGGTTATCTAAGTTTTTGTTACATTTTAAATAAATAACAAAAACAAAAAATTTTGAATGTATTTCATGTTATTGCTAATTTGTTTAAACAAATTAATATTGTTTATATTCAACTTTTGATCGAACAGGGCTAGAAAGTTGCAAAATTGAGAAAAAGTTGGAACTGTTTAGCCCTGTTCAATCTAAAGTTGAAAAAAAACAATATTAATTTGTTTAAACAAATTAGCAATAACATGAAATTGATTCTAAATTTGTTTATTTTTGTTATTTATTTAAAATATTACAAAAAACTTAGATAACCATAGTAAAAATATTTTTCACTTGTTTTTTTGTAATTTTGCATTTTATGGGGTATTTTTGGGGTCACGTAAAAAATAGTTATTATTAAAAAAGTAATAAATAAATAATTGAATATCATTCTATGAACAATTCTGAAGAGAACCAGATTAATCCCTTTAAAAAATACTGATTTTTGTCGATTTTATTTTTTTTTCTCGCTCAAAATAAATGTAAAATTGAAGGTCGGCGCGCGGCAATCAAATATTAAAAAAAATATTAAAAAAATACGTGTGTCTTTTTTTCCAATTTACAACAATATACTGCCCGGCGAACATTATAATTTGAAAAGTCGGTTTTTAACGACCAGTCTAGTGTGCACAGGTCAACCTTCCACAACCAACTACTTCAAAGGTACTAGGTATAACAAAAGGGCCTATAGTTTATTATGTAGCCGAGCGCACAGTTGCCGCTACCTGACTAATTTTATGAATTAGAGATGTTTTTTTTGTAAAATGCTAGTTGTGTTTTAGAGATTCCATTCAAAGTTATTTATATTCATAAATAATAATCCAATTTATTTGCAATATTCAGAGAATACTTTTAAAATATTTTATTTTTAGAAGCTGCAAGAGGTTGGGGTATCATAGAAAGTAGAAAATAATTTTTGGAAGAAATACCGGGGGGTTAGGGTGCTATAAAAAATAGGACGTGTTGTTAAATAAACAACCTATTAAAAATGTTTAAAGTTTAGTGAGAAAGTTTTCTTTAGTGGACGTGGAAGAGTCCGTAGATCAGAATTCAACTCTTAGCGAGCAAATTACAATTTCCCAAACTAACAATCTGATTATGCTTAATTTATAACTAAACAAAATTGATGTTATAAAGCTTCATAAATTATCAATTCAATGTTTAAATTATACCTATCTTACAATAAACATTCTAAGTATCTATTTAGTACAGGTATTGCAAAAATTCAATTTTCTTTAAACTTTAAAACAAAATCAAAAATATATTGGTACGACGTAACAAAACTATTACACGTGAAAATAGTAGTTTTCAGTAATCATCAAAAACCTGCACAATTTTTAAACTGTTGAAACAAACTCCATCTAAATTCTTCATTATGCCAAAATGATTTTGTTTCCCAGAAACTGATATCAGTTAAAAACTGTTCATGCGTATCAAACACAGGAAGCCAGTTTATTTCACAAAGAGGTAGGGGGCAAGAGAAAAGGAATGGGGCTGAATGTAGAGTAGCAAAGAGGAATTTAATAGAAATGTTAGGTCGTGTTTAGCGATTCGTTTCGAGTTTGAAAAGCGTGTCGTCGAGGTTCGTAGTTGGTTCTTGAGTTTTGATTAGTTTCAGGCGAGTCGTGTCGCGCGCGAATGCTCTCTGCGCGGTAGTTTTGATCTTTGAGGCAACTAGTCGAACCGGAATTTGTATATAGTGCCATTCCGCAATTTCGTGCGAGTCGTTAAATCCAGCAGAGTTGCCGGAAGCAATTTGCAGGGAGCGTCAATCTGGAAAAACGCTGGCGCAAATTTCATAAAACAAGTTAATTAAGCACTTCTACCAGATCAAAAGTACTCTCGATGTATAGTTTAGCGATTTTTCTTAATTACGACCTATTTCCTCCCACTTGAATACAGAATAACCAAAGAAAATTTAAATTCTATCTTATTCATTTGATTTTTTCTAATATTTTTGGAAAAATTGCGTATGGTTGTGAGCTACTCTCTAAAATGGCTTAGTGGCTGAGCAAATTTGCGCAAAAGTAAATTCTCAAACGTTTTTAAGGTTCTATTTTGAAGTCAAACATTTTTGCACCCATTATTTACTTCATCTCTAACGATCTTATTGTTCGTCTAACGAGTGTCAGTAGCTGTAAGAGGGTTTAGTAGCTCATCAGTCACCGATATCGCCAGTTGAAAAGACACACGCGATAGACGTGTAAAGTTAAGAGTGTTGGAAGGTCGCCAACAGGGAAGGAGGGTAAGGGAATTTGTTTAAGGGAACATGCTGAAGGGACCTTAGCTGAATAGTCAAACACGAAACAGGAGCTCTAAGGAGTCACAAAGTGCAAAAAAGAAAAAGTTTAGGATTGAGCATCCCCAGAATTAGAAGCAAAAGCATATTAAAAGTAAATGAGGCAATATTTTCAAAGTCAATGAATATAACTGCAAGGAATCAAGAAAATACTACTTTAGGTTTACTAGAGCTGTTACAAGAACGGATGCCGGCGGTTTCCAAATGCTCCTCAAAGTGGAGCCTCACGCAAGTCAGACCATGTTTTGAAGAGCAACGCCATAGGAACCGAAAATTTTAACAAAATAGTGAAAGAGCATTCGTCACTGATTTTACGAATGAAGTCAAAGAAATGGGAGTAGTCAGATGTCAAAGGACCTGAAACTAAGCCTGGAAATTCGAGTTTTAGACTTTCCGACTGTAAAAGATGAAATGGCTTTGAATCTGAAAGGAATTCTAAATACACTTGGAGAAAATAGGAAAGTATAGATTCTTTTGCAAGAGTTAAACGGAAAAGCCTAGGGTCGAGAAATATTATTTCACTTCTTTTTCTGAGAATTGTTCTATAATTTTTGATCTGCTATGATACTTTTTAATGATACAAGCTCTCACTCCATAGGGGGAGCTCGAGTCTTAGTTGAGAACATCCTCCTTTGTACTTTGGGTCATCGAGTGCCTGATGAGATCTTTGGTTACAGTTTCTTTTTGACTTTTGAACAGTCGACTTCGTGTGAGTACTTTTATCTTTATCACCACTTGGATATACATTGAATTCTTATCATCATTGAACGAGTAATTAATAATAATAGGTTAATAAATGTTTGAGTAGTTTTTTCAACGGATAAACAATTGTGACGTATTCATACATAATTATAATAAATTAACTTGCTTTTAATAACACTAAAAGTGCTTACGTGTCTAGCTTTCAATACCGTATTCTTACATGTTTCCGATATCTAAAATAAACTTACGGCAAAATGTAACTAGAGCCTACGCTTTTTCCCTTCATTCGTTGTGCAATATATCTTCTAACCTTTTCTGCGCTGATACACACATTTATTTTTTTTTTCAGGTTTTTCTTTTTAGGAAACAGTGGCACTTACTAAAGCCCACAATTTAGTCCCAACTCTCCATTTTAGAAACACCATAGTTTTTTCTCATACTTGATAAGGGTATGATCCTCCTTACTAAAGCATGCGAAAAATTAGTTTCCCTCTTTGCAATTTATGATTCTATGGTTGCTCCTGGTGGCAATAAGTCTTCAAATTAGGTTGGTCATGAATCATACTCTAAATGCGGTAGAGTTTTTTTTAACACAGTCTGTTTTCATCTTCGTCTAAAGAAGATCGAAAAATTAAATTTTCAACATCCTACTAACCCTAAATAGTTCATCAGTTAGATGCCTATTTTTCTGTTACCTTGTTATATATATTTTATTGATGTAAATTATTGCAAAGTTCGCTCGGGCAAAGAAGATTTGTTTATTACAGAAGAGATATCTGTAATTTTCAAATTGAGTTTAAATAAGGTTACTGGTCTAACTATTCTCAAACTCTCTTTACCAATGTCAAGAAATATTTCGGATAAATTGAATTAGAGTTTAATACGCGATTAAGCATGGATGAGAAGAGAAAATAAGAAAGGACCGTTTCTCTTTAAGATTAATGCAGAACATTATTCGATTCTAACCCGGAAAATACTTAAACGTAGCAAAAGCGTTATGTCCAAGTGCCGTCGCTCTCAATTCGTTTCTAAGGACAATCACGAGGCTCATTAGGCGAGAGCAGACGATTCATTTCTTGTGGGTGGGTCGTCCGTGAAATTGAAATAATGCTCTCGCGTGTCTCTTCGAAGAGAACCGCTGGGCGTGCTTTGCCATTAGACACAGTCAATTTTTTAAATTGGACACATTAACTTTTTCCAACACAAATATAATTTCTAAGCTTAACAAGTTTTCATCTATTCTGTAATAAATCAACGATCTTTTATGAATTTTCATTTCAAAATAAGTAAGTAAATTTAAAGCACTAAATTTCGTTCCTTAAGTTTTTTACTACATGTTTTATCCTACCCTCATGTTTCTTGCGAAAGAGATTTTTTTTATCTCTTTGA